>JAQZBX010002352.1:0-72846 GCA_029593785.1 Cabassous unicinctus | reverse complement strand
TATGTGGTCATGTACTTCAAGAGAGGGTGTCTCAATCCCCACCTCCCACAAAATTAGGTTTTCATTCCTCTAAACTAATTCTAAGACTTGTGATTAGATTCAACATTTGATAAAAATCTATCAAGCCTCTTAAAGACACACAGGGAGGAGATTGCCCTTGTATTGGTCAGCCAAAGGGGTGCTAATGTGAAATACCAGAAATGGGTTGGTCTTTATAAAGGGTATTTATTTAGGGTAGAAGTCCACAGTTACCAGGCCGTAAAGTGTTAAGTTTCTTCTCTCACCGAAGTCCATTGCCATGTGTTGGAGCAAGACAGCTGCTGACGTTTGCCAGGGTTCAGGCTTCTTGGATTCCTCTCTTCCTGGGGCTTTGTTTCTCACTGAGCTTAGCTCCTCTGTTTCCACCACAAGGTCAGCTGTAGACTATCAGGTGAACAGCTCACTTCTCTTCTCCTGGGGCATTCTCTCCAACATCAAAACTCCAACATCAAAACTGCAACTCAAAACTGCTCCCTCTGTCCTTTGCCTTGCCTTTTATGTTCGATTCCCCACCCACCAAGGGGTGGGGCTCAATGCCCTACTGATGTGGCCCAGTCAACACCCTAATCATAAGTTAATCATGCCCAGATTAACAGATCAGTTTACAAACATGATCCAATTATATTTTTGGAATTCATAATTACATCAAATTGTGAAACGGTTACAGCCCTCTTCTTTGTTTTGATGTTATCAAGTCCAATATGATGCCTGGGGCTGCTGCAGTCAACCTGCTTATGGTCTGGGGTTGGAAACATCTTACAGAGGAGGGCAGAGTCAAAAGCACCACAGAGAAGAGGGGCCAAAGCAGATCTTCAGCATTTGGAGCCATCCTGGCTGTAGATTTTGAGTTATGTAGAATAATCAGTGTCCTCATTGCTTAATCTAGTTATTGGAAAATTTTATGATAATTGCAGTGCAATTATCCTGACGATTTGATGAGGAAATATAAAATTCAACTTGATGACAAAAATAAGAAGGCAGCTAGATAGAAAAACAAAATAGGGTAGGGATATAAAATGGATTTTGGAATAATCCATTTTGCTCCCACATGTGTGATAAAATGATATACATACATATAGGGAAATGCCATATGAATTCCTGCAAGGACCCGCAGCCAAACAGATAATAATAGTTCCTCTGGGGAGTTGGGAAAGAATCAGATTCACTTATCATTGTATGCTGTATTATGATATTTGAATGTTTAACCATCTGAATATTTTGTTTTCACATTAATTAAAACAAAACAGATGATTGCATGTTATCCATAATATCCTTTACAAAGGTTTGAGGAAAAGCATTTTATGTGAAATGGTGTCATCACAATGGCATCGTAATACACCCCCTGAAAAAAATCTCCCCAGAGATTCAGCAAATAAAAGCAAAACTTCCCACTTGCTTGGAACTCTGAAGGACAGTATAGACTGGAGAAAGACTCCACGAAAGCAGAATTGAAGAATAAGGAAAATATCAGGTAGGAAACTTCCATCATGGACCTGCCAGTCCAATCCCTCTCTCACACTCATTCCTGTATAGCTTGGGAAGTTGCCCAGAGGCAGCAACCCTTCCACTTCCTTCTGGGGACAGTTGCAATAGAACCCTGTACATATCTAGGCAAGGGGACCCAAGTCCACAGAGACCCAGGGTGAAACAGGAGCTGCTGAGGCATGCAACTTAAAAACAAGTCCCTAGGAGAAAAAGGAGAGAAAGAAAGACCACAGTAAAACTGTGCCTGGAAAGTGCTATGTCACTCAATCCAGTGTCTGTTGACTGGACAATCTAAATGCATAAAGGACTTTTCTGGAATGAGCCACCTTTCTGGATTGACCTCATGTGGTTCCCCAGGGTAGGCTACACTATGGGAGAAGAAACCAGAGGCAGAAAAGCATCACAGAGAAAAAAATAAAGGGGTTCAAACTGAAATGCTGTAAGACAGGAGGGTCTTAGAACTGAAAAGAGGAAGGAAAACAGGGCATAGAGTGAGGGAGAGAATTTTTAAAAATCATAGGAACTGGGATGAAAATTCTGCACAAAAACAAATGGAACAGATCAAGATTCCAAGAGAAGGAACAGAGGAAATGAAGTTTTCTCCTGGAGGTGAAACAATTACACAAAAATTGCAATCTTAAAATTTGTACCACATCTTCAGGGCAAGAATCAGATGAAGAAGAGCTGAAAAAATCTAATCATTTAAACATGGGTTATTTTAAAGTATAGTTAAACTAGAATAAGTTGGACCAAGTGTGTCAATGAATAACAAAATACTGGACAAGAGGGAGAAAAGGACCTTCAGAGTTAACTCATCAAGATAATCACATTTGAAGACATGAGCAAAAAATTACAAGCCATACTAAGAAAGAGGAAGACATGGCTCAGTCAAGGCAGCAAAATAAAACTTCATAGGAGACAAAGAGATTGGAACAACTAATCAAAGAAGTTCAAACAAATCTCCTAAATCAACTGAAAAAGATGTAGGAAAATAGGCATAAAGAGGTAAAGGATATTATGAAGATAATGTTTGAGCATAAAGAAGAATTTGAAAATGTGAAAAGAAACATAGAAATTATGGGGATGAAAGGCAAAAGAGTAGGGATTAAAAATACACAAGAGGAATACAACAGCAGATTTGAAGTGGGAGAAGAAAGAATCAGTGAACTAGAAAACAAGAATCAGTGAACTAGAAAACTAGAAATCAAAATCATGCAGTTAGAAAAACAGATTGAGAAAAGAATAGAAATAGAGCTAATAGGAAATAATGGCCAAAAATTTCCCAATTCTTATGAAAAATATACATGCCCAAGAAGTGCAGCATACTACAAACAGAATAAATACCAATAGACCTACTCTGAGACAAATACTAATCAGAATGTCAAATGCCAAAGATAAAGAGGGAATTCTGAAAGAAACGAGAAAAGTGATTCATCACATATAAGGGATCCTCAATAAGACTAAGTGCCAATTACTCATCAGAAATCATGCACATGAGAAGCCAGTGGTATGATATATTGAAGATAGTGAAAGAGAAAACTGCCAGCCAAAAACTCTTTATCCAGAAAATTGTCCTTCAAAAATGATGCAGAGTTTAAAACATTTGCAGATAAGCAGAAACTGAGAGTTCATCAGCAAGAGAGCTGCCCTATAAGAATTACTAAAGGGATTTCTGCAGACTGAAAGTAAAAGTCAGGAGAAGGTGGCTTGGAGAAGTGTGAAAAAATGAAGATTATCATTAAGGATAACTAAAAGGGTAAATGCAAATCCCATTAGTACTATATCCTCAATACACAACTCTACTCTTTAAATCCTATGAGTCAGAATACAATTGTACAAGAAAAAGGCATCTTTCCTGATAATTGACATGCAAAATATAAAGTAGCTAACTGATACAATAACAACATAAAGTGTGGGAACAGGGGGAAATAGGAGCAGAGAACGTGTATGCTATTCAAGCTAAGTTGCTATCTCTTCAAATTAGTAGGGTATAGATACAGGTGTGTAATATAAATTCCCAGGTAACCACAAAGGAAGTATTTTAAAAATATACAGAAACAGAAATGAGGAATGGATTAGTCAGATACATCACAAAAGATCAACCATACAGAAAAGGAAGTTATAATAAAGGAAAAGAGAGCCCCAAAGAAAGCTCTGACATATAAAAACCAAAGAACAAAATGGCTAAGGTAAGTACTGCAGTGCTAACACTGAATGTTAATGGATTAAACTCACCAATAAAAAGACATAGAGTGGTGGAATGGATAAAAAAGCATAACCCAAATAAAATGTTGTTTATAAGAGACTCATTGTAGACCTGAGGATACAAATAGGTTGAAACTAAAAGGTTAGAAAAAGATATTCAATGAAAATAGTAACAAAAAAAAAAAGAGAGAGCTGGGGTAACTACTGATATCAGATAAAATGGACCTTAAGTCAAAAGCTGTTATGAGAGACAAAGAAGGACACTATATATTTGCTAAAAGGGGCAATCCACCAAAAAGAAACAGCAACCATAAATATTTATGAACCTGACAATAGTGCCCCAAAATATATAAGGCAAACTCTGCCAAAATAGAAGGGAGAAATAGACTCCTCTATAATAATATTTGGAGACTTCAATATACCACCCTCATCAATAGAGAGAACATCTAGATGGAAGGTAAATAAGGAAACAGAGAACTTGAATAATATAATAAATGAACTAGACCCAACAGATATATACAGAACATTGCACCCCAAAACAGCAGAATATGCATTTTTCTCAAGTGCATATGGAACATTCTCCAGAAGAGACCACATGTTGGGTCACAAAACAAGTCTCAATATATTTAAAAAGATTGAACTTATACAAAGTATCTTCTTTCTGACCATAATGGAGTGAAGTTGGAAATCAGTAACAGCTTTTTTTCTTACTCCAAAAGTTTATTGAAACAACTGTTCACATACCAGTCCAGGGGCACAAGGGGAGGGGCTTATAAACATGACCTTGGAAGGGAATGGAGGGCAAAGGGCAGAAACCAAATGAAGAGTGAAATAGAGGAAGAGATGGGCCAGAAGAGGAGACTGACAGACAATCACATACAACGGGAGGAGGGGGGCCCCATTAAAATTCCCTTTATTTATACAGATTTACAGGAAAGGGGTATAAGGGACCTGGGGCTATGACTCCACCCTCCATGCCCTAAAAAAGGGAAAAGAGAAGGCCATCTGTCCCCTTGGATGACTCCATGAGGTGCTATGCAAGGCTGCCCAGGAAGGAGTGAAGAGAACTGGAAAATCCACGAATATATGGGAGTTAAATAACACACTTTGAAATAATCAGTGGGTCGAAGAAGAAAATGCAGTGGAAATAAGTATCTAGAGATGAATGAAAATGAGAACACAACATATCAATACTTATGGGATGCAGTGAAGACAGTGCTGAGAGGGAAATTTATACTCCTAGACCAGGGGTTCTTAACCAGGGATCCACGGACCACCAAGGGGCCTGTGGAAAGATTTCAGGGGGGGTCTGTGAGCTTGAATTGAAAAAAAATTACCTCTATTAGATGTCCAACATGATATGTGTGTTACCTTGTCAAATACTACACCACAGTTTGATGTTCTTATTCAAGGTAAACAACAACAATCTGCACATTGACATGTCCTTAAAAATTAAAATTTAACTTTAACTTTCCTATATTTTTGATGTATTGGATTATTATTTAGTGTGTTAAGAAAGAAGCACATATGTATAGTAGTATGTTTTTATTTTAGTAACTGAATTTCAATAAATGTAACTGATTTCCTTTGTAATTTTATTTTATGCATTTAAAAACATTATTCTTGTGGGGACATGTTGGTGTGGGTGTGATATATTTATTAAATAATACACAATATAGTTGGACTTAGTATGATTTTTATTTTGATGTAGCATGTTCTGAGTGCAGTCGATAACTGCCTGCAAAAAGGTTGATAAGGGTAGCAAAGATGATTTTATGAGGCTGTGGGAAAACTTGAATTTCTAAATGTTTTCCGAAAAATGACCATTTGAACAGATGTTGAACCATGTTAGGTTATCAGGTATTGAAATTATGGTAACATTATGAAATGTAATTTTGAATTATCCTAATATTTAATTTAAAGACATGCAGATGTTGGGTGTCATAAAACTATCTGCCACTACATTCTGAGAAGGGGACCATGGTTTTCACCTGAGTGGCAAAGGGATTTGTGGAACAAAAAAGGTTAAGAACACCTGCCCTAGACAGTTACATTAAAAAAGAAGAAAGAGCTAAAATCAAAGACCTAACTGCACACATGGAGGAACTAGGAAAGAACTGCAAACTAATCCCAAAGCAAGCAGAAGGAAAGAAATAACAAAGACTAGAGCAAAAATAAATGAAATTGAGAATAAAAAAATAGAATTAACAAAACCAAAAGTTGGTTCTTTGAAAAGATCAATAAAATTGACAAACCCTTAGTTAGAATGACAAAGAAAAAAGAAGGAGCAAATAAAATCAGAATTGAGAGGGGGAGCATTACTACTGACCTCTTAGAAATAAAAAGGATCATAAGAGGCTACTAGGAACAACTGTATGCCAACAAATTAGACAACCTAGATGAAATGGTCAAATTCCTCAAAACACACAAACAGCCTACATTGACTCTAAAAAGAAATAGAAAACCTCACCAGACCAATATAATTGAAGAGATTGAACCAGTTATAAAAAATAAAAAATAAAAAAATAAAATAAAAAAAACCAACAAAGAAAGCCCAGGACCATATTGTTTCACAGGTGAATTCTACCAGTCATTCCAAGAAGAATGAATACTATTCTTGCTCAAACTCTCCCAAATAATTGAAGAAGAGGGAACACTACTTTACTAATTTTATGAGGTCATCACCACCCTTATACCAAGCCAAATAAGGATACTACAAGAAAAGAAAATTATAGATCAATTTCTCTTATGAGTATGGATGCAAAAATCCTCAGCAAAATACTTGCAAATTGAATCTAAGAGCACAGTGAAAGAATTTTATACCATGGTCAAGTGGGTTTTATCCCAGGTATACAAAGGTGGTTCGACATAAGAAAATCAATTAAAGTAATACACCACATTAACAAAATGAAGGGAAAAACTACATGGTCATCTCCATTGACACAGAAAAGGTAATTTTACAAAATCCATCATCCTTTCATAAAAAACACTTAGAAAAATAGGAATAGAAGGAAACTTGCTCAACCTGATAAAGGGCATATGTGAAAAAAATCACAACTAACATCATACTCAATGGTGAAAGACTGAAAGCTTTCCTTCTGGTATTCAACATTGTTTTGGAAGTTCTAGCTAGAGTAGTTAGGCAAGAAAAAGAAACAAAAGGAATCCAAATGGGAAAGGAAGAAGTAAAACTTTCACTATTTGCAGATGACATGATCCTATATAGAGAAAATTCTGAGAAATCCACAACCAAACTATTGGAACTAATAAACAAATTCAGCAATGTAACAGGGTACAAGATCAACATGCAAAACTCGGCAGTGGTTCTATATATTAGTAATGAACATTCCAAAGGAGAAACCAAGAAAAAAAATTCCAGGGAGCAGATGGAGCTCAGTGGCTGAGCAACTGCTTCCCTGTATGAGGCCTTGGTTTCAATCCCCAGTACCTCCTAAAAAAACCCATTTCTAACACCAACTGAAAGAATCAGATATCTAAGAATAAATTTAACCAAGGATGTAAAGGAGTACACAGAAAACTAAAAAACATTGCTAAAAAATCAAAGAAGACCTAAATAAATGTAAGGACATATATTTCCTTGGATTGGAAAGACTAATTATCATTATGATGTCAATTTGACCCAAAATGATGTACAAATTCAACACAATCCCAATCAAAATTCCAGCAGCCTACTTTGCAGAAATGGAAAAGCCAATTATCAAATTTATTTGGAAGGGTAAAGGGCTCCAAATAGCCAAAAACATTTTGAATGAAAAGAACGAAGTTAGAGGACTCATACTTCCTGAATTTAAAGCATATTTCAAAGCTACAGTGGTCAAAACAGCATGGTATTGGCACAAGGATAGGCATGTTGACCAATGGAATTGAATTGAGAGTTCATAAATAGACCCTCATATCTATGGCCAATTGATTTTTGACAAGGCTGACAAGTCACTCAACTGGGAAAGTATAGTTTTTTCCAACAAATGGTTCTGTAAGAACTGGGTATCCATATGCAAAATAATGAAAGAGGACCCATATCTCACACCATGTACAAAAATTAACTCAAAATGAATATAAGACCTAAATACAAGAACCAGGACTATAAAACTCTTAGAAGAAAATATGGAAGCTTCTTCAGGATCTTGTGTTAGGCAATAGTTTCTTAGACCTTACACTCAAAGTGCAAGCAACAAAATAAATAATATATAAATGGGACCTCTGCAAAATTAAAAACTTTTGTGCATCAAAACACTTTTTTACATGGAAATGAAAAGGTAACCTACCCAATGGGAAAAGTACATATATAAGAAGGGCTTGATATCTAGAATATATAAAGAAATCCTAAAACTCAACAATAAAAAGACAACCAATTTAAAAATGGGCAAAAAACTTGAATAGAATTCTACAAAGAGATATACAAATGGCTGAAAAACACATGAAAAGACGGTCAACATTATTAGCTGTATGGAAAATGCAAATCAAAACCACAGTGAGATATCATTTCACACCCACTAGAATGTCTACTATTAAAAACAAACAAACAAATAAACAAACAAAAAACAACCCAGAAAACTACATGTGTTAAAGAAGATGTGGAGAAATAGAATACTCACTTATTGCTGGTAGAAATGTAAAATGGTACAGCTGCTATGGAAGACAATTTGGCAGTTCCTCAGAAAGTATAGAATTACCATATAGGGAAACAGATGTGGCTCAGGTGATTGGGCTCCCATCTACCATATGGGAGGTCCAGGGTTGATTCCTGGGGCCTCCTTGTAAAAGGCAAGCTGGCCCGCATGGCGAGCTGGCCCAAGCAGAGAGCTGGCCCATGGGGAATGCTGGCCCGTGCAGGTGTGCTGGCCCGCACAGAGTGCTGGCTCATGCGGAAAGCTGGTGCAACAAGATGATGCAACAAAAAGAGACACAGAGGAGAGACAATAAGAGATGCAGCAGACCAGGGAGCTGAGGTGGTGCAAGAGATTGAGCACCTCTCTCACACTCTGGAAGGTCCCAGGATTGGTTCCCGGTGCCACCTAAAGAGAAGACAAGCAGGCACAGAAGAACACACAGAGAGCAGACAGTGAGCGCAAAACAATGGGGAGGGGGAGATAAATAAATAAATAAATCTTAAAAAAAAAAAAGAATTACCATATAACCTGGCAATCCCATTACTAGGTATTTACCCAGAAGAATTGAAAGCAAGGCCTCGAAAAGATTTTGTGTACTAATGTTCATAGCGGCATTATTCACAATTGCCAAAAGATGGAAGCAACCCAAATATCCATCAACTGATGAATGAATAAACAAACAAAATGTAGTATAGACTAAAATGGAATATTATTCAGTCATTAATAAGAATGAAGTCCTGATGCATGCAATGAACCTTCAGGACATTATTCTGAGTAAAACAAGTCAGATGCAAAGGGACAGATATTCATATCACTGATATGAACTAATTATAGTAAGAAAACTCTTAGAGTTAGAATCTAGAATATAGGTTATCATGGGATAGGTTGGGGTGAAAGAATGGGAAGTTGATGCTTAATTTGTACAGAATTTCTATTTAGGTTGATTTGAAAGGTTTGGAAATGAAGAGTGGTAATGGTAGCACATATTGTGACTGTAATTAACAGCAGTGAATTATATAGATAAATGTGGTTAAAATAAGAAACTTTATGTTGTGTATGTTACTAGAATAAAAATTTAAAAATAAAGCATAGGACTGTATACAAAGTGAACCTTATTGTAGATGATGGACTACAGTTTATAATGCAAGTATGAGAATGTTCTTTCATGAGTTATAACAAATGTCCAACACTAATACAAGGTGTTAATAATAGGGTAGTGTGGCTATTTGAGATTATTTTATGAATCCCCAAAAAACAAAAATTATGTTTGTAAACTAATCTATTCCTCTGGGTGTGATACCCTTTGTTTACATTAAATTCAGCTGAGGGGCCTTTGATCAGATTACCTGTTAAGATTGATTTAGGGTTTTTGATTTATTATGTCAGTAGGTATGACTCAGGTTGAGTCCCTGCCTCCTAGCTGAGTCTGAGGTAAATGGACACTCAGGCAGACACAGGAAGAGAGAGCTCTTTTTTCTTTTTTACAAATCAATTTTATTCATACATATTAATAAAGTATAAAACCATTCAAAGTGTACAATCGGTGGTAATCGGTGTAATCACATAGTTGTGCATTCATCACTCCAATCATTTTTAGAGCATTTTCATTATTCCAGGTATAAATATAATAATACTAAAAAACAAAAACCAACCAATCAAACAAAATTCATCACTTCTCAATCTCTCTATGCTTCCCTGGCTTTACATAGCTCCTATTCTGTTTCCTTCTCTCTAGTTTATTTATATTTTGTAAAAATAGTCTTACATATGCAATATCACCCATATTTGTATTTCACATGAGGTTTCACTATGTTATATAGTCCAATGTTACAGTTTTTAGCTTTCCTTCTAGTAATTTAAATGTCCTTAGGCTTTCCCTTTCAGCCACTATCATACCCATATAATAGCTCTGCTAGTCACAAACACTATGATGTGCTCTCACCATTTTCATTCATTTCCAAAGACTTACAAACAACCTTTTAACCAGTTCCACACAGATTAACCATCAGCTTTCCATTCTGTACCCTCATTTTATTTTCTGGTGACTTAAATTCTAATTATCAATTCCATGAGTTTACATAATGTACTTAGTTCATATTTGTCCTTTGTGTATGGTTTGCTTCACTCAACATAATGTCCTCTAGGTTCATCCATGTTGTCATATGCTTCATGACTTCATTTCTCCTTACCACTGCATAATATTCCATCATGTGTATACACCACAATTTGTTATCCATTCATCAGTTGATAGACACCTGGGATGTTTCTATCTTTGGCTGTCAGGAATAACATGGCTATGAACATCAGTGTGCAGATGTCTGTTTGTGTCACTGCCAGCAGTTCTTCTGGGTATATACCTAGCAATGGTATTGCCAGGTCACATGGCAAGTCTATATTCAACTTCCTTAGGAACTGCCAAACAGTACTCCACAGAGGCTGTACCAATTTATATTTTTGTTGCTCATGCTTTGGGTGTAAGGTTTAAGATCTTGAAGATGTTTTCCTACATTTTCTTCTAGGAGTTTTATGGTTGTTGCTTTTATATTTAGGTCTTTGATCCATTTTGAGTTAATTTTTGTATAAAGTGTGAGATAGGGGTCCTCTTTCTTTCTTTTGGATCTGGATATCCAGTTCTCCCAGCACCATTTGTTGAATATACTGTTCTGGCCCAGCTGGGTGGCCTTAAGCCTTGTCGAAAATCACTTTACTGTAGATGTGAGGGTCAATTTCTGAGTTCTCGATTTGGTTACTTTGGTCAATCTGTCTCAATGCCAGTACCATGCTCTTTTTATCACTGTATCTAAGTAATATGCTTTAAGGTCAGGACTTTTTTCTTCTTTTTAAAAATTTTTTGGCTATTTGGTATCCTTTACCCTTCCAAATAAATTTGATTATTGGCTTTTCCATTTGTTCAAAAAAGGCTGTTGGGAATTTTATAGGGGTTGTGTTGAATCTGTAAATCAGCTTGGGTAGAAGTGACATCGTAACGATTTTTAGTCTTTCAGTACATGAACATGGAATGTACTTCCATTTATTTAAGTCTTCTTCGGTTTCTTTTAGCAATGTATTCAGTTTTCTGAATACAGGTCCTTTATGTCCTCGGTTAAGTTTATTACTAAATATTTGATTGTTTTAGTTGCTGTTATAAATAGGATTTTTTTCTGATTTTCCTCCTCAGATTGCTCATGAGTAGTATACAGAAATGCTATTGAGTTTTGCATATTAATCTTGAATCCCACCACTTTGCTGAACTCATCTATTAATACTACTAGCTTTGTTGTGGATGTTTCAGGATTTTCTAGATATAGGATCATATCATCATCAAATAGTGAAAGTTTTACTTCTTACTTTTCTATTTGGGTCTGTTTTATTTCTTTATCTAGCCTAATTGTTCTAGCTTCCAGTACAATATTGAATAATAATGGTGAGAGTGAGCATCCTTGTCTTGTTCCTGAACTCAACAGGAAAGCTTTCAGTCTTTCACTGCTGAGTACTATGCTAGCCATAAGTTTTTCATATATGCACATTACCATATTGAGGAAGCTTTCTTCTATTCCTATATTTTGTAGTATTTCTTTTATCAAGAAAGGGTGTTGTATTTTGTCAAATGCCTTTTCTGCATCAATCAAGAGGATAATATGATTTTTCTTCTTCAGTTTATCAATGTGGTTTATTACACTAACTGATTTTCTTATGTAGAACCACTGTTGCAAACCTGGGATAAAACTCACTTGATTGTGGTGTATAATTCTTTTAATGTGCTTTTGGATTCGGTTTGCAAGTATTTTGTTGAGGATTTTTGCATATATATTCATTAGATATATTGACCTGTAATTTTCTTTTTTGATAGTATATCTGATTTTGGTATTAGGGTGATTTTATTTCATAGAATGAGTTTGGTAGTGTTCTTGCCTGTTCAAATTTTTGGAAGAGCTTGAGCAAGACTAATATTAGGTTGTCTTGGAATGATTGGTAGGATTCACTTGTGAAGCCACCTGGTCCCAGGCTTTTCATCTTTGCTGCCCCTCCTAGTTGAACCTATATTTAGTACTAGATTTTGGGAGGTTTTTGATGACTGTTTCAATCTCTTCACCTTTGATTGGTTTGTTGAGGTCTTCTATTTCTTCTAGGGTCAGTGTAGGTGGTTCGTATATTTCTAGGAATTTTTTCTATCTCATCTACATTGTCTACTTTTTTGGCATACAGTTGTTCATAATATTCTCTTATGATTTCTCTTATTTCTGCAGGCTCAGTGGTAATATCCCCCGCCCCCCCCCCATGCTGATTTTATTTGCGTCTTCTTTCTTTTTTTCTTTGTCAGTCTAGCTAAGGGTTTGTTGATTTTGTTGATCTTCTCAAAGAACCAACTTTTGGTTTTATTGATTCTCTCTATTGTTTTTCTGTTATTGATTTCATTTATTTCTCCTCTAATCTTTACTATTTCTTTCCTTTGGCTCAGTTTGGGATTAGTTTCCTGTTCTTTTTCTAGTTCTTGTGCAGTTAGATCTTCAATTTTAGCTCTTTCTCTTTTTAATGTAAGCATTGGGGCCTATAAACTTCTTTCACAGCACTGCCTTTGCTGTGTTCCATAGGTTTTGATGTGTTGTGTTCTTATTCCATTTGTCTCAAGATATTTGCTGAATTCTCTTGCAATTTCTTCTTTGACCCACTGATTATTTAATACTGTGTTGTTTAATCTTTGTATATTTATGAATTTTCCCTTTTTTCATCCATTATTGATTTCTAGCTTCATTCTGTTATGATTAGAAAAAGTGTTTTGTATAATTTAAATCTTTTTAAATTTATTGAAACTTGTCTTGTGACCCAGCATATGGTCTATCTTGAAGAAGGGTCCATGAACATTTGAAAAGAATGTATATCCTGCTGTTTTGGGGTGCAATGCTCTATAAATGTCTGTTAGGTCTAGTTCATTTACCATACTATTCAAGCGCTCTGTTTCTTTATTTATCCTCTGTCCAGATGTTCTACCCAATACTGAGAGTGGTGTATTGAAGTCACCAGCTATTATTGTAGAGACATTTATTTCTCCCTTCAGCTTTGCCAATGTGTGCCTCATGTATCTTTGGACACTCAAGTTAGATGCATAAATATTTAGTATAGTTATTTTTCTCTCAGTCAATTACCCCTTTTATTAATATATAATGACCTTCTTCATCTCTTTTACCAGTTTTGCACTTAAAATGTATTTTGTCCGATATTAGTTCCACTACTCCAGATCTTTTTTGGTTACTATTTGCATGGAAAATGCAAAAGGTTTTTCCAACCTTTCATTTTCAACCCAGTTGTGTCCTCACATCTGAGGTGAGTCTCTTGTAGATAACATATAACTGGCTTATATTTTTTTATCCATTCTATTAGCCTATGTCTTTTTATTGGGGAGTTCAAGCCATTAACATTTAATTTTATTACTGTAAAGGAATTACTTACTGCATCCATTTTGTCCTTTGGCTTTCTGTTGTCATATCGTACTATTGTCTGTCTTTTTACCCTTTAATTTACCCTTCCTCATAATCTTCATTTCTATACTCTTCTTCAAATCTCTCACCCTTGTTTTTTTCCTTTCAGGCTGCAGCACTACCTTTAGTATCTCTTGTAATTCTGGTTTTCAGTAACATGTTCTATCAGTTTTTGTTTGTCTGTGAAGACTTTGAACTCACCCTCATTTTTGAAGGACAGCCTTGCTGGATATAGAATTCTTGGCTGGCAGTTTTTCTCTTTCAGTACATTATACCACTTCTCTCCTCCATGGTTTCTGATGAGAGGTTGGCACTTAATCTTTTCAAGGTTCCCTTGTGATACTTTGCTTTCTCTTGCTTCTTTCAGAGTCCTCTCTTTATCTCTGATATTTGTCATTCTGAATTGTAGGTGTCTCAAGATAGGTCTGTTCTGATTTATTCTGTTTGGGGTATATTGTCCTTCTTGGATATTAATATTTATGTCTTTCATAAGGGTTGGAAAATTTTTGGTCATTATTTCCTCAAATATCCTTTCTGCCCCTTTTACATTCTTTTCTCCTCCTGGGACACTGATAATGCATATGTTTGTCTGCTTCACATTGTCATTCAATTCCCGGAGACTCTGTTCCTTTTTTTTTTTTTCATTCTCTTCTCCTTCTGTTCTACTGTCTTTTCCAGCTTCTGTCTTCAAAATCAATAATTCTGTCTTTGAGCAATTCAATTCTGCTCTTATGAGCCTCTAATGTATTTTTAATCTCAGCCATTATGTCTTTCATTCTCATGTGGCCGGTTACTTTTCTTTGCAGGCTTTCAAATTGTTCTTTATGCTCACCCAGTGTCTTCTTAATATCCTTTATCTCTTTAGTCATATTTTCTTTCCATTCTTTAAATTGATTTAGGAGAGTTGTGTAATTATCATTGTTTAATTTCCTTAAATCTTATATCTCTTTAGGATATTAGGTTTGTTCCTTTGGCCAGGCCATCTCTTTCTGTTTCTTAGCATGGCTTGTAATTTTTTGCTCATATCTAGGCATCTGAATATGTTGGTGAATTTATTCTGATGGCCAGTTTCTCTCTCTTGCCTATTTTTTTTCCATAGCTCTTCTTTGATATTTGGTTCGACTTATTCTAAGTCTTTAAAATTGCCCAGCTTAAGTTATCAAAATCATGTCAGGGACTCACTAATGGGGTGCAGATTTTCTCCCAGGAGTTAGAGTACAGAGAGAGCCAAAGGCAGCTTTTATCCATGCAATTTTCAGATCGGCCAGAAGATGATGCTCATCAGTGCACCTTTCCACAGAGAGGAAATCTCCCTTTTCCTGTGTTTTGATCTGGCCAGAGCTGAGATTTAAAGCGGGCTTTGCTGAATTCCCTGAAGAAAAGTCCCCCAACTCACCCTCCCTTTTCCCTTGAAACAGCTGACAGGGAGGAAGATGTCTGATGCCCTCTCAGTCAGCTTCAGTGAGCCAGGGTTTTACCCCAGCTTAATATCTTGGGGGTGGGTGAAGGGAGCCCTTCCTGGCTGCCATGGAGCTTTGGTAACGCATGTTTGTTTTTCTGGGTTCTTTGTCTCTCTGTCCCTTACCCTCCTGGGAGTTGTAAAGCACTGTCCTGGTCTGCTGACCCCCAAAGCAGGTCCCTTGGACAGCTTTTGGCTCTTTCTCTGTTGTTTTTGTGAAAGAGTTGAGTCCTGACTACCTAATATGATGCCATCTTCCCACAATTCTCAAGCTCTCTCATTTTTGACCCTGCTATGTAATAGAAAGGAGAAGGCTGAAATAGCTGAGACCCCAGGGAGAGATAGCCATTTGCCTATAAGCTTACAGCTGACCTTAGGAAGACAGTGGAACAGCTGAGACTGATACAGGAACCCCTAAGAGACAAGCCCTATGCCAGGCTGCAGGTGAAATTAGGAAAAAGCACAGCAGTTGCACATGAGAGAGGAAGCCTGGAGCAGAAGG
The DNA here is from genome assembly GCA_029593785.1 of Cabassous unicinctus. NCBI lineage: Eukaryota > Metazoa > Chordata > Mammalia > Cingulata > Chlamyphoridae > Cabassous > Cabassous unicinctus. Next base: position 57,048 of record JAQZBX010002352.1, on the reverse strand, counting down.
ACAAACCTGGGCAAAGATCGACAGCCATCTTGCTTTACCACATGGCAACATGCCAGGATCAACAGTAGCTGACTTTGGTGAGAAAGCATCTCTCTAATAGTGCCTCGAGTTGGACTTTTACACGGCCTGGGAACTGTAAGCTTTTACCCCCCAGCAATGCCCTTTATAAAAGCCAGAATTCTGGCTTTCTAAAATCTGTAGAAAACTACAGATTTCTGGTAGTTTGCATCAGCAGCCCTTTGGCAGACTAATATAGGCAGTATATGGGGAAAATACACCTAATGTAAACTGTAGAGGATAGTTAATAGGACTATTTTAATATTTTTTCATCAATTGTAACAAAAGTAACTAATGTTCAGAAATCAGTACTATTACAAAAAATGCTATCAACCAATACAAGGTTTTGGTGGTAGGGTGGTGTATGGGAATCCTGTATTTTATGCATGGTTGGTCTGTAAACTTACAAGTTCTCTAATAAAAAAATTATTTTAAAAAGTTTTATGTACGTATTTTTACTTTTCTTTTGTAAAGTACCTATTGATAGTTTTCAGTCCATTTTTCTATTGGAGTGTTTACCCATCACATCAATGATTTTTAAGAGCATATGAAATCATTTGATAGCAATTTATATTGTGTATGGTTTTTCTCTTTCAGTAATTAGTACCAAATTGTTTTACAAACCACAAAAGGAACCACTGAGAGCAACTGGGCTGAGTTCGACCCAGGATGTATTCACTAGGAAGGTGCCTTTGAGATGGAGATTAGCATAGAGGAGATTTATTAAGACTGCTCTTGGAATCAATGCCTGTGGAAGGAAAGCAGCATAGGCCTGAAGGAGAAGTTAGACTGCAATGCAGTCTCAGCATAGGCCTCCAATGACTGCAGGGAACTCAGAAACTGGGATGGCCCTTCAAAGTCATCCCAAGTTGGTGGCTGGGCCAGGCTTTTACTCCAGTGTCAACCAGACTGTTCCTGGGAGAAAACTGACAGATTAAGGCTGTCTGCCAGCAGCATTTTAAACGTGAATATAGTTATTGACAGTTATTAAATGAGGGGCCACTGTGTCTAAGTCAGGTAAGTATAAAAATGAAGATAGACAGGAGTTGATAGATTGGATGATATTGGATAGAGGTCTCGGTGGGATTCAACAATACCTATAATGTGAGTGAGGGAAGTCAGAGAGTGGAAAGGATTGAATATTGTATTTACAAAATAGTTTCTTAGAGGTTAAGAACAGCAGTTGCTGTTCATAACCGTGTCCATGCGTTAACCTTAGACATAGATACTAAAGTAGAGTTAAGACATAGCTTTCATGAGTAGAAATTAGAACACTCTTAGGTGTAGGTGTGTTTTGGATGTTAGATGGAAGTTCTTTGGGTGATGAGGTGCAAGCCAAGAATGCATGTTAGATCAAGGGCCCTGGAGGGGGAAGTGGGAGAATGAGAGCAGAGAAGGCACCATGGGCTTAACTAACCTAGGCTCCTGCGAAGGTCCATGGAGAAAGGGGTGGAAATGATACATGTGGGTTCCAGATCTCTTGCCTTTATTGTGACCTGGCGGGGGTGGGGAGGGGTAGGGCTTTCACCCAGATACTGGGGATTGGCAATTTCCAAGCAGAAGCAGCAAGGGCTGAGGGGAGCTTGAAGTTGATGGTTGTCCTTCCTGCCCTTTAGCTCACATATGTGGTCTCTTCCATAAAGCATGTTTTAAAGTGATTTTAGCCTTATAGCCTGTCCTTTTTATAGATGAAAGTGATATTTGGCTATAGCCTAAAGAAAAACAATTTTAGAAATTCATTGTAGCTGGCTTTTTTTAAAAAGAGTAAAATTCACTCTTTTTACCAAGTCAAATCTGTTTCATTTTCATGCACCTTTCTACCTTTCATCTTAGTACTTTATCTTGTCAACATCATCTCCATTCACTCTTCCATAAATATACTGTGCTCCAGCCCTACTGAACTATTTATAGTTCCCCAAAGGCATAATATGCTTTAATGTTTGTGCCCCAATGCACATATATATTTGCCTTTCCGTATTTTCCATTAGTCAACTCCTCCAAAACAAGTTTGAGAATCTGCTCAACACTGTAGCCCAAACATGTAGCATACTGTATTAGTTGCTGCATATCAAATTACCCCAAAATGTAGTGGCTGAAAACAACAAAGTTTTACTTTCTTACAATTTTTGTGGGCCAGGAATCCTGGAGGGGTATAGTTGGAAGCCTGGGTCTCTCATGAAGTTAAGCTTGCCAAGATAGCAGTCACTACAAGGCATGACTAGTGCTGACGGATATCCTTCCTAGCTGATTGGATTTACAACCTAAACCCGGAATTGACATCTCATGACTTCTGCTGTATTTTATTCATCAGAAGTGAGTCAATATGTTTAGTCACACCCAAGGGGAGAAGATTTTACAAAAGCATGAATACCATGAAGTGGGGATCAATGGGGGTTCATCTTGAGGCTACCTGTCACACATTTTATCTGGTACATAGTAGCTGTTGGATCAAAATGATTGAATATGTAAAGCTGTTGTGGATGATAATGAAGATTCAGTTTTCAATATATTTAAAGGAATTACTGATTTTTAAGAAACCATTGCTAAGAGAAAGTAAAATTTATTTACTATCTGGGATATTAAATAATTCTCTAAAACAACTGTTAATTATTAATTTCATCAAGAGGTCCCCAGCGAGCCCTGTCCCCTGAAAAATATTGAAAATAGGACACTTGGGCTATTTTACCTATGGTTTTTTTACTCTCTCTCCCAGAAATGGTGGTCATTTACATCACCAAAGCAAAGTTACTTTAGTATCAAAAGATTCAATTGCTCTTATTTATTTATTTAACCATCTATTGTGTATAAGGCATTGCCCTAGGTGTTAGATAAGTTTTTGGTACCAAAAATAACAATGTACAAATGATAAATACATTTCTACTCTCATCATGAGAACCTTAGTTTTTAATTCCATAATGAGAAGAATGTTCATAGATAATGTGAATATGGAAAAGTAATTGTATAATATAATATTCTTTTAGGTTCTTCCATGAGAAGGAAAATATTTCCATGGAATGTACTTAAGGCAGGGGTTTGCAAACTATGGCCATCATACCAAATCCAGCCCATTGCTTGTTTTTGTAAATAAAGTTTTATTGGAACACAAATGTACCCATTTGCTTACATACAGTCTATTTCTCCTTATGTATTACAATGTCAAAGTTGAGTAGTTGTGATAAAGATAGTATAGCTTGCAAAGCTTAAAATATTTACTGTTTGGTCCTTTACAGAAAAAGTTTGGCAACCCTGACTTAAGGCCAATGAACAAGAATTGTATTTCATGAATTGCTGGACTAAAATTAATAAATACTTACACTTGATGATTACTTATTGTTCTATTGAAGACTTTCCACAATAAGGCTTCAATCCACCTATTTCTTTTTTTTTTATTATATATGCTATTTATTCTTTTTATATACATATTTTTATGATAATAGCAATAATTGCATTTGTTGAGCACTTGCCATATACCGGGCAATATGCTAAACACACCCACAAACATATGTAAGCCTCATTCATCATTACAACAACACTATGAGGAAGACACTGTTTCACAAGTGAGGAAAATAGGGTTAAATATGCCAGAATTTCAGCACAGGTTTGTCTGATTTCAAAGCTTATGTTCTTTGTATAAGACCTCTCCATTTATTAATATTACCCCCATGAATATCTTACTCTATTCAAACTGAACTCTTCTTTATTCCATAAACTTGTCTGACTCTTTCCCATCTCTCTACCTTTTGTTCACTCTACTTCCAACTCTTGGAATGCCCTTCTCACCCATTTCTTCACATATAAATTTTACTAATTTGTCAGAAACATATTTAATCACCACCTCCTCTATGGCACCTTTCCTGAATCTCCAGCCATAAGTAACCTCATTTGTATTTTATCAGCTACAAGTATCTACCACGGCTCCTTGTGCTCTTTTTAACTGTTCAATATGTGATGTGTGAATGGTGCTAAAATACTAGACTGTAATATTGCACATGAATTATTTGTATTCTTAGTTATTTTTCATCTAAAATCTCAAGTTAACTAGAAGTTTTTTTTTCCCTAGGTAGAGGAAATTGACAAACATAATGCATAATCTAATACATATTGAAGGAATGAATCTGCCTAGAAGATAAGTCTCTTATTTCTATCTGAAATTTCAAGTACATTCAGTAATTTTCTCTAAGCAGTTTTTACACACCTCATTTTCTTTCATCAGCAGTATTTTGTAGCTTCAGGTGTGAAATGTAGGTTGACCATGTAAAGCTATCTTTGACATAGGCTGCCATTTTGAAAAGTCTACTAGATAATTTGTATTTTTTGAAAATAACAATATAATCAAGAATACTTTAGTAAATATATAAGTTTCATACTATTCTTATGTATCTTCTAGAATATGCTTCTCATCTGGATTTTCTCCAAAAGGAGCAGGGACATATAAAGGCCAGACCACCTTTCTCCATGTTTTTCAGAGCATGTGTAATGATTGCCATGAACACAGTTTTGCTTTATGCACTTTATTTTGAAGGATTTCATTGAGCTATGGAGAGGATAAGGGAAATATAAAAGATTCTTTGCCAAGCTATAATCTTGTCTGGAAAAGATAATGAACAATGCAAAGTAGTATAAAATCAAATCAGGAGTGTAGTGGTGCAGATTATGGATTGAGATGATGGAGGCACTTACAGTCTTTTCTAAATAATTTAGTACTTGACTACTTACTGCCTTGTGCTATGTATTAAATTACTTGTAAGAAACGCTTAAGAAGCTTTTGCCTGAGAGCCTGCATGGAGTACCCAGCAGTTTTTCTGGCTTTGATACAAAGGCCGTTAACAGGGCCAGCTGTTGCAGTTATTAATTCCTTAAAAGACCATTCCTTATTTCTGGAATTAAATTCTCTCCCTACCATTTGTGTTAGTAGCTGAAAGATATTCTTCTAAAATCCTGGCCAAATATACATAGTCTTTACTCTGGATATATTATCCACAAAGTATTACTATTCAGTTTCTTGTTTTTCCTTCATTTTTTTCCCTTCTACTTCTAACTTTTATTTCAATTCTGATGGTGTGTGGTTTGATAGGAGAAAATGAACCTAGTATTTATTAACTCCCTACTATGTGCTTGGTCATGTCCTAGTTATTGCTCAAGTGTATTCTCATATTATCTGCACACTAGAAGATAGTTATTAATCATTCCCATTTTGAAGTTAAGAAAATTGAAATCCAGAGAGGTTAAATAACAGGCCTAATATCATACAGGGAAGTTTTTTTTAAAGACTTCAGTGTCTGGTACAAAATGTAAGTTTTGTTGCTTTTTTGAATTATCATTTACTAAAAAGCAAAGAGTTATATTTAATACTGTATGCCTCGTTGTAAACATGTTGTGTAACAACCAGCACAGAACTGAAGATAATGAGACATACAATCATACAGAATCCCATGAGCGAGAACCAGAGACTACAGAAACAGACTCACGAATACTTCAGATATTAGAATTACCAGACACAGGTTACAAAAATAAAACACTGTGGTTGCCATTTTCAAATAAAGAAAAGTCAAGTTTGAAAATGTAGTCAGGGAACTGAAAAATACAAAACTGTGACATAGTAAATTTGAAAGGGTACCAAATAGAAATTCTAGAACTGAAAACTATAATTGAAATTAAGAAAATGGCTTAGCTAGCCACAACTGAATAAAGAACTAATAATCTTGGAAATGAGTATAAGAAACTACTCAGAATGCAACACAGCCAAAACAATAAAAGGTACAAAGAGAAAATGAGTGATATTGAGAATACAATGTCTAACATTATTTCTTTGAAATCTAAAAGAAAAGAAGAGAGGGAATGGGGTAGAGGCAATATTTGAAGAGATATGGTAAAGAATATATATTCCTCCTATAGCCTTCCCCATGTCTGCTGATGGCAACTCCATCCTTTCAGTTCCTCAAGCCAATAGCCTTAGTTATCCTGACTCCTCTCTTTATCTCCTACCCTACATCCAACACATCAAGAAATTCTGTTAGTTTACTTTCAAATGATATCCAGAATCCAACCACTTATCACCAACTCCACTGTAGCATCCTGACCTCTAGCCTGGATCACGGATCTTAACTGATCCCCCTGCTTCCAAATTCGCCTTGTACAGTCTCTTCCCAATACAAAAGCCAAAGTAATCCTTTTAAAATGTAAGTCAGATAAAGACTTTGTGTACCCTTTATTAATCAAAGAAAAAACCAAATTCCTTTAGTGGTTTATAATATGGCTTAACATCATTTCATCCCCTATTATTTTTTTATACCCTCGCTGACTAACTTGCTCAGCCAGACTGGTCTTCTTAGTGTTATTCCTCAAACAAGTGAGGCACATTCTTGCTTCAGGGACCTTGCATTGGCTGTTCCTTCTGTTAGAATGCTTTCCCCCCAGATATCTGCATGGATAACTCTCTTACCTACTCAAGTTTTGCTCAACTGTTAGTGTATCAATGAGGCCTACTACCCTGGCCACCTTTATCAGACAGCATACACACCCACACACATACACATACACATACACATAATTCAATCTGTTTTGGGATTTTCTATTCTGTTCCATTGATTTTTCTATTCATGCAGTGCTGTGGGGTTCTTTCAATTAATACAGTGGTAGAATAGATTTTGACTTTTTCCAGGATAGGCCCTCCTTTGCTCGACTCTTCTTTTTCAAATATTCTTTATTCCCTCAATCATTTATTCTTTAGAGAGAACATAAGGATCATTTTTATACTCCCCTAAATTCAATTTTATATTTGTATACCCATATACACAACTTTCCTTACACACCCTCCCCCCATACCACCAAATTAAATATATATAGATAGATGGATAGAAAGAGACACCAATCACTTTTCAGAACTCTCTTTACAGTTCTAAAAGTTTTGCAGTTGATTCCTTTGGGTTTTCTATATAGAAAATCACCACAAGTAATGATAGTTTTACCTCATTATTTTCAATATTTATATTTCTCTCTTATTTCTCTATATGGTCTTATTGTATTGGTTGTATTATTTCTCTCTATTGGTCTTATTGTATTATTCCCAGAAAAATCTTAAATATATAGAATATTCTTGTTTTGTTTCTAACTTTAATGGGATTTCCCCTTTACATCCCAATTATATATGCTATGCAATGTTTGTTTCAGATATTTGTATTACCTGGTTAAACAAATTATGCCTCTATTTCTATTTTACTGTGAGTTTAATTTTTAATCAGGAACGTATGTTGAATTTTATCAAAGGTCTTTTCAACTTGTCTTGAGGTGAAGTGAGTTAATAAATGTAAAGCACTTTGTCCAGTGCTTGGCACATAGTATTCTCTCATTAACTTGCTATGATGATGGTTACCATCATCATCATTTGTTTTCTCTTGTTATTTAATGTTATAAATGGTATATTAATATTAGAAGATTTCCTAATGTAAAACCATTGTATTTTTGGAATAAATTTATTTGGTTTTATAATTTTAATATACACTTGGAATCATTTGGTAATATTTTAAGATTTTTGCATGTATATTCATATGCAAGATTGTGGAAATTTGGAAAGTTGCATCTTTTCTTGGTTTGGTTTGGTTTATGTCTTTTCTGTGCTCTTGAATAGCTTAGGTAGCATATGTATTGTTTGTCTCTTAAAGATCTAGTAAAACTTATGTTCATGTATTTGGGTCCAGTTCCTTTTCTAGAGGAAGTTCTTTGACAACTTTTTTAGTTTCTCTTTTGTATCAATTTTGAATTTTGTATTTTTCTTAAAAATCATTAGTTTCTCTGTAATTTTCAGTTTTTTACATAGATGTATGTATAGTGTTTTATTATAATTATTTAAATCTTATCTAAAATTATATATAAATTTGCTAATATATCTGTCTCTCAGTTGACAGTGAGCTCCTCTAGGACATGAATTATGCCTTAGTGTTTATATTCCTCCTCCTATGGCACATAGTAAATGCTCAATGAGTACTTGAGGAATTAATGAATGATATAAATTATTAAATGCCTTGTGTTATAACAGTGAAAATTTTTTGTGTGCTGCCTTGACATCCATTTTATTTTGGCTAACCCTCTGCCTCAACACTGACCTTTGGTGTAGTTAATAAGCAGCTTTCTATCCCTGGGGCATTGATGCATAAAATCCTCCAGACCCCAAGCCCCATCTGCAGCCATCACCCATTCCACCCACAAGTTTCACCCCAAACCCACAGCTGGTGCCAACTGATAAACAAACCATCCCCTCTGCTTTCGGATCCCCAGTTCCTTTCTCTTTTTGCATGCATTTGCTTTAAACTAACCAATCCTTTACTTCCTGTGGGAAATCTAACCTTCACCACTATAAAGGCACAAGCCCACAGGTCCTTCTTGCTCGGCTTGTGTGCTCCCCACCTGCTAGTTAAGCCATCCAAGCTGATTGCACTTCTTGGGCTCCTCATGGTCCCCTTCTCTCTCTGGGACCTGTGAGTAACAAACTATCTTTTCTCATGCATTTTGGCCTTGGTCTCCCATTGTGTTACACCTGATCTCCACCTGGACCCAAGTTTAAAATCCATCTTAACTTATTCTAAACACTTTGTTCTTATTGGATATGATGATACTGTAGCTCTAGTTTGTTTATTTGGTGAATTTTCTCAGGCGAAGAATACTTTCCCAAATGTCCAGATATTGAAATATCCACAGATTTTCATATTGTTGTCTTCCTGCCCCCCCACCTCTCTCTCTCTCTTTATATATGTGTATGTATATGTATATGTAGTTGTATGTGTGTATGCATATGTATGTGTGCAAGTAACCAGATATAGCTATATTCCATTAACAAAATAGTGGGGGAAAGAGACAATATTTAATAAAAATTGTGTCTTCTGGGATTTGTATCATACCTAATAAGGAAATATGAGCATTTTCTGTTTTCTTCTCCATTTTTGCAGAGATGTGACTGATCTTTATATTCTTAACTCTTTATTATGTCATGTGAACCCAAAACAATGACAGATTCCTGAAAAGAAAGGCAAGGAATTTTTTAAACACTTCCATCAAGAAATCTTCAATAGCTGATAGCTTACCTTCCCAATTAAATTCCTACCACAGTGAAAAAAGTCTACTAAAGATGAAAATGATGAAATTTTTAATTCTCAACATTTATAAAAACCAAACAATTTTAAAAATAGTAATCCTACTTTAGATACCTATTATGGAAAGTTTTTCTGTTTAAGAATTTTCTTCTTTATAGCTCTGATCAAGTAAGCAGCATCATTTTCACAGTATTATTTATAGGTACAAAAGCATCTTGGCATAAAAAATGAATTGAAATCAAGAAAATGAAACTAAGCATACTGAGGTATAGAGGGTATAGTACCTAAGGAGCATCTTAGTTTATGTGGGGTTTTGGTTCCTCAGATTTCTTGCATTTCACCATCTCACCCATCTGCACTCTACATTCCAGAAAATGCTCAAGTTTCTTGTATCCTTTTAGTATTTTATTTCTACATTTTTATATTTTTCATATAGTTGAAGAAATAATAGAAAGAAGGATTTTCCTATTTCCAATGTAAGGAGGGAAATAATAGTAGAAGGATATTTAAGCATATATTATATCTGCCATTTTGAACTAGAAGTCCCCAAGAGTTTTTCCAGTCATATTTTAAAATTATCCATATTATTTCTCTTTTTGCCTCACATTTTATGTTAATTACACACTCCTAAATTTCTACTTCTTCCAAGACTTGGGTCTATCTTTAATGGATTTGTAATTTTCAATCTCCTTCATACTTTTTTAGCCCTTTAGTGTTGTTAAGGTTTTTTTTTTCTTTTATAATTCACAAATTTATGTCTTCTGGATTATGACTGCCCTTTTCTCATTGCCTCTGCAAGATCTGCCACTGCAACTTTTGATTATATTTTAATGAGTGACAGTCACAGTTGGAATCATCAATCATCATTTCTCTGTCTCAGGCCCCATCTACTCTAAGACTTCTTAGAGCATCCCCAATGTCTCTCTTAGAATCATCTTGGCTACTACATTGTGGTAGCCACTGTTTTAGACTGAATTATGTACCCCAACGTAGACATGTTCTCAATCTTAATCCACATTCCTGTGGGTGTGAACCCATTGTAAACAGAATCTCTTAAAGCTGTTAATTTTAGTTAAGGTGTGCCCAAATGAATGAGGATAGGTCTTAATCCATTGTACTGGATGTCTTATAAAGAGAAGGACATGAGGAGAAGGCAGAAGTCAGTGGAAATTGGAAGAGCATTTGCAAGGAGAGAGAAATTACAATGTGACAGGAGGCAGAGGCACAAGCCAAAGAATCCCAAGGATTCCAGCATCAAAAAACAGAATGCTACAGACTTTGGGAGAAGGCCATCCTTGCCAATATCTTGGTTTTGGACCTCTTCTAAACAAAACCATGAGCCAGTAAATTCCCACTGTTTTAAGCCAACCCATTGTGTGGTATTTGCAATAGCAGCTCTGTCAAACTAAGATAGCCTCTTTCTACTTTTCTTGTGCTGGCTCACTGAAGAGACATCACTTGTTACTGCCAATACCAAAGGTAGATAGCTAAGTTGACTATGATGGCACTAAACCAAAAGCACTGCCCCTGCTGCAGATGCTTGCTGATGCCTGCACCAAAACTGTCCGTGGTTGAGGTTGAAATCAAGTGCTTACAGAGGCTAAGTTGTCCAGCATTTGAAGGTTTGTCTCAGAAGTTACCCAGACTTTTGTTGTTAATAAACAATGAAGATTTAATGAAATCTATCATCGTACTTTACTCAAAACTAGTAGTTCCTCACTCATGCCATACCACGCTCAGGTATGAAGTCAAGCTAAGCTGGAGGGTGTCTTGGTGAGTCACCTCCCTTTTCTGACCCATACTCTATATTAGAACAAAATACATGCACTTTAGTGAACTCCTGCCCAGGTTCTTCCTCAGCCAGCCACTTGATGGGGCTACTTTTTATTCCTTCAATGTGCCAAAGCATGCTTCTTGACTACTTAAACACAGTTCAGGTGCAGGCTGGACACACTGTTACAATGCTGCCCTGCATTGTCCATTTGTTTTACCATGCCCCTGTTCCCAAACCACCTATAAAGCATCCTTTTTTGTTTGTTTGTTTCTTCCTTTTTTCCCCCTTAAGCTCTGGTTTATTCCTTTTTCCTAGAATCCTAGATTGGTTTCTTTGTCATATAATGATCCTAGACTTTGTAAAAATTTAAGCAAACTAGCTCTCTGAAAAGATACTTCTGATTAAATATTCACTGGTACAAGGTCAAAGCTATCATATCTTCCTAGGTAGATGTTTGAGAACTTGGTCTTTCTGGATTATGAGTTCCAGCAAAGTACTAAATAATATGTGTACAAAAATCATTGTTTACCTTAATAATAAGTGAATGGCATGATGTGTATCTAACATTTGTCCAAATTGAATTTCATGAATTCAAAACTGACACAAAAAAATCAAAGCTGAGTTGAGAATTTTGAAAGAAAAATAAATAAGTAATGCAATAATAACTATTACAATAATTAGCATTTATTAAGTGTTTCCTTTTGCCTGACACTGTACTTAGCACTTTTAACAGATTAGCTCATTTCATTCATCCTTACATTAACTCTATGATGTAGATAATATCATTATCATTTTCTTCTTATTGAAGAAAGGTGGTTAAGTGATTTAAACACAGGTATTGTGTCATATAGCACACACCGTCATATCTTAACAATGTTTTCAAGTTGATATTTTCTCTTTTAACTTTTTAAAAAAATTGTCTCCATATTCTACCTTGTATGTTTTGGTGGAGTTTGTTCACTGTGTTTAGGATTAGAGATGGCTCACCTTCCACTGTGGCAATATTCTCCAGACTTGACCCCCTCCAGTCACCTTTGCATATCTTTGGAAGGTTATCAGCAGAAGGGCAACATGGCATTAATTTGGGATTTGACTTCTTTCCCTGCCACTTACTGGTGATATAAATTTGGGATGAACTTCTCTGTAAAATTAGGGATGGTAACAATAGAACATATTTCATACAATTATTTTGAGAATTAAATGAGATTCAGAGAATTTATCATGTTACCTGCACATAATATATGCTCAATAAATGTTAGCAATTATTATTATTGTTATTTCACTTCCCACTTAAACAAAAATCTTCAATATTCTTTATGCCTACAGAATTAGCTACAATCTAATTGACCAGTGACACTTCCTGTTACTCATCCAAATTTATCTTCTTCCTAACATAAAATAACAGCTTCATTGATGCTCTTTCTGTCTTCGTGCCCTTATATTTTATGTTGTATCCCAGCTTTCTTGCCTAAAAACTGAAGCCTTTCTCATCTTCCCTCCCAACCACTGTCTGGCTGTTCCTGCCCCTGCCTTTTCATCACACTTTATTTATTTGTTATCAAATCTCAAGTTATATTCCATTAATACTTGTTTGCATGTCTGGTGCCAGACTTCATTGTATACTTCTCAAAGACTGAGATTCTTCTCAATTTATCCTTAGAACATAGCATAATACCTGACACATAGTTGCCCCAAGAAATGTTTATAGATTTATGGAAATGAATAAAAGAAGGAAGAGACAGACAAAAGAATCAGAGTATCTTCTCATTGCCTTGCTGATTGATGTTTTATCTCTGTTTCAGTATTTATTCATACTATTCTGAGATTCCATTTCAAATCTTACAATATGTATTAAATCTTAGTCAACAGTGAGCTTTCATAAAAATGACTGATTATGTAATTCAGTGTCATACTTGTATTTTTTGTTTCATGAGTCAATGTCTGGATTCCCTGGTGAGACAGAATTATATTTTTATGTAATAGAGTTTTATGGGAATCTCTCCCCTTTCTTTTTATAAGCAACAGGTGCCTTTATAAATTATTGATTTTCACTTGGAATTGCAGATAGTAGCCATGAAACAGAGCAACTTGCTAGTCCATAAAGAATTCACAACCTCAGTTTCCTTTGCATCAATTTAGATAAGACAGAAAATTATTTAGAACTAATAAAATATAAATTTTTTTTTGCAGATTTGAGCTTACAACAGTTTTCATAAATAGCTAGAGTGAATTGCCAAAGATTGTCATTAAAATAGTATAACTTTTCTATGAGCTAGCAGGAGTTATATATAAAACATTTTCTATCCTTTTTCCAAGTATTTTAGACGTTCCAAAACTCAATCTTTTTTATGCAATTTTGTTTTAGTATAAATTTTAAAAGAAAATGTTACACATGTTATTGACTTTTCAAGTCATCGCTTTCTTTATTCCTTCCCATCCCCAAACCCCAGTACAGAACATAAGGGGAGATTAATTTAGATTTTTGAAATTTCATTCAATTTAGCAATTTATCACCCTGCTTATCTAGAGGGTAATAATTTGTTCCTATTGTTTGCTTACATTATAAAAACATTTTTCACAAATGTCAGTTTTTCGCTGAGGTTAATTCACTGGGATGCTTTTCAGTAGTTTGAGAGATTTCTGGGAAAAGTCCTTTGAGGAAGCTTGAATATGAGATTTATAAACCAGGGAGATAGGAACTCCTACTTTAATAAAAATATTTATTTGAAAAATTAAGGGAGAAAATTTAGTCCTATCAAATCATAAAATCATATTTTTAGTTAAGGTAAAGTTTTAGTCATTTCTATAATAGTGGCATTATTACCAACTATGCTGGATGATGTAATGTTATAAATTGGATAATATTCTTCTTGATTGTAGTGGTACTACAGGGGGTGATATTTCCCAATTTAAAAGGAAGCAAAGCATTCAATAAACATTATCTTTTAAATATACCACTGAGCATATTCCTCATTATGATCTTGTAATTGATACCAGTTTTAGGTTGAAATCTCAATTCATGTTCACAAAAGTAATTTCAAATCTTAAAAGGTAAACTGAGTAATTAGGCTCATGACAGTTCTGTTTTTATTCACAGATAATGCCTCTGAGGTAGCAATTATTGCTCCAGGAACTAGTAACGATAGAAACAGCTCGACAGGCCCAACACCTGATTGCTCACCTCCATCTCCAGACACTGCCCTCAAAAATATTGTAAAAGTTATTCGACCCCAGGTAAGTGCCCAGAATGCCATCATCTGCACTGTAATGTATTTTGTTTTTGAACCAGTGTATGCATGCCGTTTATATTGCAATGCTTAGACTATTTTGATATATAAACAATTTTTGGTTGAAAGTAGATACTCAGAAAAAGATGTTTGCTTCCTATAAATATGATGATGGACATTGAAATCTGTGATAGCTTTTGGAAAAATTAATCTTGTATGCTATGTGAAGAAATATGTAGCTATTTCACATCCTTTGCTCTCACAACATATTAATAATAATTCTACAATTATTGAGCTAACGTGATTTGTAGCATTTCCTGCTCTTTTTTGTTGTCAAATCTCTGGACATGCATTATTTGTGGTCACTTTTCTACCCTCTCACCCATTTTTTAAAAATATATATTTTTTAGATTCCATATTCCTTATGATTCCTAGCTAATGTTGCCATGTTTGATATTGCACCTATCATTTTCCCTTTTTTTTCCTTCAGTGTTCACTTGCCTCTAGCTATTCTCTTTACCCTTTGTTTTTTATTCTTACTGTCACTTGTCTTTATGGGTTTTTTCCTCCTCCCGTTTCTCTATCAGTTGGGTTTCCCAGTAGACGGTTTACAGGCAAGCTTTAGAAATATCATTGGGATAAGTTGTTCTGTGATATTTCATTGAAAATAGCACTTATAAAGCTGCATTATATTTTGCCAACAGATGGCCCAGAATATGGAATTGGTGGTGTTCTCTACCTGGCTGATTCTGAATGGGTCTCATACAATCCAAGAGGGGGGATTCGAACCCAATCAATGCGATTCATCATCTACTTAGATATATTGTGTGAACAAATCCTTTGAGTAAATTATAGGACACATGTGTCTTTCAAAAATATTTTGGCCTAAATGAGCAATAGTTTGTTTAATATCTTACCTTCCTTATTATAACTTATTTTAGATTATTTTTATTATAATCATCATTCTTAACAATAAAATGGCACTTAAACTTCACAAATCCACTAGACTTTAGACAATACTTTCAGAAAAATTGTTTTGGTTAACTTTCACCAATTCCAGGGGGATTCATATTCTTATTTTATGGATAAGAAAAAGAACACTCCAAGGAGCTAATTTAGCCAAATGAACTTGGAGTTCTTTTCCCTTTCTTTAGTTTGGTAGTTGTCTTATCCAGTCCTGTTCAGGAGGTTAGAAAAATCCTCAGGATGTTGTACAGCTGGATACATCTTTATGAGATAGCACTTTGAGGCTCAGGGTCTTTAAGGTGCAAGTTAATATTTCACCTTATGTCCCAATATCTGGAGGGAGAAAATATTTTCAAGAATCCTTCTTCTGTTTTAGAGAAATTTGATCTAGTCCACTTGCCTCAAAAATAAACCTGATTAAACTCAGATTTAGATTCTAAATATGATCATTTGAGGTCATTGTTTTCCTCATTATATGTAGGTGTTTCTGTTGTTATTGTGCCCCTATTACATTTCCAGGATTTTTGAACTATTTAGGTAAGATATTATCCTATGTATAAGTTAATAAAACCTATCACTAAACATATTTATTTTTTATACCAAAGTAAATCCTCTAATGTAAATTTACTTGGTCATTCAATAAATGAAATACAAATTGCTTTCTCCATATCTGTAATGAACCATCATGTGATCTGATCAAGTCTAAGAGACATTACTCCATAAATCCTTCTATGTGAAGTTTAGTTTAGTTTAGTTTATCTTATTTTGGTAAACTTTGAGGAAAATTAGAAGTGGCGTCAAAGCCATAAATTCCATTTTAACTCCATTCCTTGGTTCTGTGAGTTATAAAATATTTATGAAAGCAACTGACTCCCCCTTCCTTTCTTAGATGTTACAATGATGGTTTAGGGAGGAAAAAATAAAGTGGGACAGTCAAGAAAATCAAGAAGATGGTATTTAAATTAGAACCAATATGTTGTCTATATGTTGTCTATATGCTTTTCATCAGCACTCCTTTGGTTGACTAATACATAAGTAATATGTAAGTATATACTCTTCTACTGCTAGTTTGCTGACATATTTTAAGCATAATATGGTGTTGAAGATTTTCAATTTTTTTCTTGTATATATTCAGATAATACATGGTATTTCCCCTCTTATGTTTTGTTGATATTTTAAATTACATTGTTTTAGTCTTGAATGTTAATCCAACTTTACATTTCTGGGATAAATCCCCCTTGGTTATGATGTTTTCTTTTTTAACAAATCAATTTTATTGATACAAATTAATAAAGCAAAAATCCACCCAACGTGTACAATAAATGGTATTTGATATAATCACATAGTTGTACACATTACTTCAATCATTATTAGAGCATTTTCATTATTCCAATGATAAAAATAATAAAAAACAGACAAAAAATTCATCAGCTCTCAATCTCTCTATGCTTCTTTCCCTGCCTACATAGCTGCTATTCTGTTTCCATCTCTCTGGTTTATTTGTATTTATATTTTGTAAAAACAGTCTTATATATGCAATGTTACCCATATTCATATTTCACATGAAGTTTCACTATGTTACATAATCCCATGTAACATTTTTTAACTTTCCTTCTAGTAATATACATGCTTAGATTTTCCCTTTCAACCACTCGTGTACCCATATAATAGCTCTGCTAGTTACAAACACTGTGATGTGTTTTCACCATTTCTATTCATTTCCAAAGTTTTACAAACAAACATTTTACCAATCCTGCACAGGTTAGCTCTCAGCTTTCCATTCTGTACTATTATTCTGTTTCTGGTGACCTGTAGTCTATCCCCATGAGTTCACACAATATATTTAATTCATAATAGTGCAAGTAGTATTTAGGCTTGCTTTACTCAACATAATGTCCTCCAGGTTCTTCCATGTTGTCATATGCTTCACAACATCATTTCTTCTTATAGCTGCATAATAGTCCATTTTGTGCATTCATCACAATTTGTTTATCCATTCATTCTTTCATTGGTTGATGGACACCTGGGATGTTTACATCTTTTAGAAATCATGAATAACACTGCTGTGAACATCAGTGTGCAGATGTCTGTTCATGTCATTGCTCTCAGTTCTTCTGGGTATATATCTAGCAATGATATTGCCAGGTCCCATGGCAAGTCTGTATCCAACTTTCTTAGGAACTGCCAAACAGTACTCCACAGTGGCTATACCGTTCTACATTCCCACCAACAGTGAGTAAGTGTTCTTGTCTCTCCACATCCTCTCCAACATTTGCAGTTTTCAGGCTTTTTAATAGCAGCCAGCCTAATAGGTGTGAAATGATATCTCATTGTAGTTTTGATTTGCATTTCCCTAATCACTAGTGATATTGAACATTTTTTCCTTTGTTTCTTTGCCATTTATATTTCTTCTTTGGACAGTTGTCTTTTCAAGTCTTTTGGCCATTTTTTAATTGGATAATCTGTCTTTTTATTGTTGAGTTGTATGATCTTATTATATATCATGGATATTAAACCCTTATCAGATATATGATTGCCAAATATTTTCTCCCATTGAGTCAGCTGACTTTTCACCTTTTTGACAAAGTCCTTTGAGGTGCAAAAGTGTTTAATTTTGAGGAGGTTCCGTTTATCTACTTTTTCTTTTGTTGCTCATGCTTTGAGTATAAGGTTTAAGAAAATACCGCCTACCACAAGATCTTGAAGATGCTTTCCTACATTTTCTTCTAGGAGTTCTATGGTTGTCACTTTTATATTTAGGTCCTTGATTCATTTTGAGTTAATTTTTGTATAAGGCGTGAGATAGGATTTCTTTCTTTCTCTCTTTCTTTCTTTCTTTTGTTCTTTCTTTCTTTCTTTCTTTCTTCTTTCTTTCTTTTCTTTCTTCTTTCTTTTTTTCTTCCTTTCCTTAATAACTTCTTCATATATGCTTTAGAAAGAAGGCAAAGGAGACAAGAGAAGAAAGATAAAACATTACCATAGGAATAAAGAAGAATGGAAAATTGAAGAAGGGATGAGTCAACATTGTTAACATTTGCAGAGAGATGGAAGAGAATGGGGGCTGCAAAATGTCACTTTAGTTGGTGATTATGAGGGCAAAGACAGGCACAAATGCAATTTCTCTAAAGTAGACAAGGTAGAAGCTCAAGATACAAAGAGTTGAAGAGTAGGAGAAGAGCAATGTACTAATTGAAAATTAATCTTTTGAGTAGTTTGGTGATAAAAGGTAATAAAAGGAAAGACAGCATCCTAAAAGATGAGCAGAGTTGAGGAAACAGTTTTTCTCTTAATTTTAGGATGCAGGAAATAAAATCTGTGGATAGAGAATGAGAGTGGGAAGACTAAAAGTTGATTGAAGAGACTTGAGTAATGGAGGATGAAGTGTTAAGTTTTATAATAGCAGGAGTGTATAAATCTAGTTCCAAAGTTCAAATGCAAACATTGCTCTAACAATTGTTAAAGCACTGGATTCTTTGACTATGCCCTTGGTCTTAGCTGGATGGGTTTTTTCACTGCTTTTTCTGTTTCATGGTACAAGCCAAGTCTAAAGTAAAAGAAGAGGCATTTGAGAATGAATCCAATGTGGAGGCAGAAAAAGACTGTTTTAGCACAATAATACAGAGAACTCATCCAGGTAGGTGCTTAATATTGAACAGAGACTTTTAGTGTAATGAACATAGGTAGATGCTAAGAGGAAGTCACTGGAAAAATGGAAAGATCTGATTGTATTGAGGTGGTTCCTTAGACTCCCACCACATACTTTAAGTCTCATCCTAAGTAGAACTCAATGGATGACTTCAGGCTGAATTCTTTTGCAGCTAGGGAGAGAATCTAGCAAAGAGAACCAGAGAAGCCATGGGAGTAAAGAAAAGAGAGAAATGTTGAAGGTTCAGATTTCTCAAGAGACTAATGGAGTTGAGTTGAAGGTAGATGAGCTACACCTGACCTCCTACCCATGCTGGACTCTGTTTAGGTCAAGTGATAACTCAACCTGGAGGAAATAAATATTTTGGATATTTTTTCTGGATTTTGTAGATATTAGTGAACTAACAATAAAGTGGTTTAATAACAACTCGCACCATCTCCCCCTTCCATTATTAAGAATTTAGATCTTGGATTACATAAAAGTCTTGCCAAATCTGGAATATCATTTTACTGGGCACTGTGGGGTTATAGAATACATATGGTACATTTTAAAATTAGAAATGAGAGTGGGTATGTAAAAAGCAAAGACATCACTCAGAAAGAGTACAGAATATTGTATTGGGTTACAGCAAAAATAGAGAAGGAACAAAATGCCTTTAAAGAGAGAGTTTTTAAAAAATATTTTTATTATTGAGTACTGAGTCATTTATTATTATTATTGAGTATGAGTTTAACACTTCTTATAAAATTCCTAGAAGGTAGATATTTTTTTCTTTACCGATTGGGTCTGAGGCTTAGAGAAGTTCAATAATTTTCTCAGTGTTACACAGCCACTGACTGGAAGAAATCTGATTTCCTAACTCAAAAGGTCTTTCTATTAGTGTTAATTAGTTCATTAGGGAGTAAACAATCAAGATAGAATATTGATATTCCAGAGGGATGACTGAGAGTAGAATGATAGATTGGAAGAGGGAAGAAGTACAGAAATGTAAATAGCAATAGTTTATAGCCTAAAGGAGGGAACTAAAGAAGTAATTTAGAAATAACAAGTAGGTGACAAGGCTAAAAACAGAGACAATAAAATAATAGAAAATAGTCTTTGGTGAAACAAAGAGCAATTTGGAAGGAAAAAAAGTGGAGAAAGAAGTCAATGCCCCTAACCATCTACCAGTGTCCTTGACAATTTAGAATTCCCTGGGGAGTCTTAAAAAATACTGGGCCCCACCAGAACAATTAAACCAGTACCTCTAAGGACAAGTCTTTTTAGCCTGGTATTCTTAGATAGGCTTTAGATGGTCTGTGAAATCCATGGAATCATGTGCAAATTTTTGCTTGTGAGTGCACTTTCTGTGTACCTTTTCTGATCCTCAATTTGTTTTGTCAGCAAAGTGAGGATGGTATTTACCGTGCTTACTTCACAGAGATTTTTTGAGGCTCAAATCAGATAAAATATTCCATGGTGCTGTGTAAATTGTGAAGCCCTGTATGACTCATGTTAGGATAATGGTGATCGAATCATGTTTGCCCACATTGGAGACATGACCTTTGAGAGACAATGCTGTCACTCTACCAACTTACGCACATGAGGCTCAGTACTGGTAGCTTCAGCTTTCAGGGAATGTATTTGGGAGCTTTGTTAAGTTCCCTAAATCATTTGAATTTCCCTGGGTGATATTGGCCAAATGTGGTGTGATTCACACCTCGGCATCTCACTCCTTATAGGGGTCTGCATAAAAAAGCCACACGAAGCATAAAAACCCCTGAAATTTGGGATGTGAAAACGGCCAATGAAGATAAATGGCGCAGTATTGTGTCAGGCTGAATCCAGGAAGCATCCACTATTAAATGCATCTTCCATTAATGACTAAAATCACCATCATTCTATTTTGAGGCCATGCCAATCATGTGCCAGTGGAATATTATTTATTCTCATTTCTCTTCATTTGATGAAATCCTGGCTGAATTTTTGTACCAGGAAATGAGAATTAATTCTTACTGACACTTTCTACATGTAAAAAAAATAATTTTTCCTTTTCTAAGAATGAAATGCAATTTTCTATATTTTGTGCCAACATTGCTGTAGATAGCAGCAGACCTTATTAATATTGTAGGTTTTTAAACTGTTTTTTCAGGCTTTTCTCCCCACATATATAAAAAACTCAGTGGATGCCATTCTTTGGAATGCCTTTCTCCCTAGAGCATATCAAAGCACTCTGAATAAATAAATAAATTCCCTGGAAAACAATTTCTTAAAAAATAAAATAAAATGCCTGGAAAGTAGAGATGGCTTTACTATTTTGAATGTCTTAAGTGGCATACTAGAATTTAAAGTCTAATATCACCCCTCCTATTAGTTCACTTGTTATTGACTTGAATTTGGAAAACTTAAAAATGTCCCCAATTATGTCTGTCTCTAAATTCATGGGACCTATTTTACTGCATGGTGAGTAATATGTCTAATATATGAATCACAAGATTCCTAATCTCAATTTCCTATTCTTGCTAATTCTAAAATTCTGGAATTTAGCTATGAAATGAATAAGTAAACATCACTAACTTTTTGACTTATTCATTCATTCAATAAATATAGTTGTGGGCCTACCATATGCGGGGATTATAAGTGGTTATTTGAATATGAAAATGACTAAGATATGGGTTATGCCCTAAAAGTTCCTTTAATCAATTAAACAGATACATTACTGTGTTGTAAACAGATACATTTTGGAATATCACTGATGGAGTTCATTGATGGAATGTCCCAGTGTTCATCTTCCTACCTGTTCTCTTCTTAATCACTCCCTATGTGACATTCACTCCCTATGTGCTCTCATCCAGCTCTAGAGTTTAAATGCTTTTATATAATGATTACTCCTAAATTTATATTTCCAGCCCTGAACTCCAGGCTTATATCCAGCAAACTACTCTAAATCACGATTTGGATGTCTAGTAAGCATCTTAAGCTCAACATGTATAGCACTAAACTTTTGTATTTCAGTTAATGGTAGTTCAAGCTATAAAACTTGACCCATCTTCAATTTTTTTCTTTCTCTCCCACCCCACATTCAATTCATCTGATAATTCTCTAGGCCAGAGGTTCTCAAAGTGTGGTCCAGGGACTCCTTGGGTATCAACAAGACCCTTTTAGGGGGTCTATGAGGTCAAAACTATTTTCATAATAATACAAAGGCATTACTTGTTTTCTCCACAGTCATTTGCTTATGAGTGCACAATGGAGTTTTCCAGAATCTTTATGATGTGCTATGACATCATAGTTCTGTTGGCTAGCAGACTGTGTGCTTGTGTATTCTTAGTTTTTAAAAACCTCAATTTTAATATTAAATACATTAAATATTTACAGCTGTAATCCTCATGAACAAAAACCCTTTAGTGTTCTCAATAATCTGTGATTTTAAATCGGTCCTGAGACAAAACTTTAAAAAATTAGTGCCCTAGCCTTACTTTTAAACTATAGCTTGAATCAAAATATAGTACATATCTTCTCTACTTTGTTACCCTCATAGAAGCCATCAACATCTCTTGCATGGACTTTCTAAAAAGCCTTCTGCCTGGTTGCCTGGCATTGACCTTAGTGCCCTTATAGTCCTTTTGCAACTCAGTAGACAGACTTCCATAAATCAGATCATGTTATTCAGCTGTTCAATCTTCCAATGTCTTTTCAACTCACTCAGGTTAAAAGCATACCTATATAATTTGGCCCTCTCTTTAACCTCTCTAACTTATTTCCTATTATTTTTCTCCTAGCTCATTTTACTCCAGCTATGCTATCCTTTCTGCATTACCCCAGAAAAGCCAAAGCGCTCCTGCCTTGGGTTTTCCATACTTTTCATTGCTTAGTCTAGAAGGCCATTCCCTAGAGAGCTACATGGCTCATTATCTTCCTTCCTTCATGTCTTCCTTTAAATTCCACCTTATGAAAGAGGCCTCCTCTGACCACTCTTTCTAAAGTAGTCACTACTTCACTATCCATTCCCCTTACTCTATTTTCCTTTGTAGCATTTTGCACTCCTGAATTATTATTTATGCATTGGTCTGTTTAGTGTCTTTCTCCCCATCTTGAATGGACATTCCACGAGAATGGGAACTGTGTCTTTTTTATTAACTGCTAGATTCTAACACCTAGACCAGTATCTGTTATAGTGCTCAATAAGTGTTACTGGAATAAATTAACTGAGCATGGTTGGGTAGGGGTCAGTGAAGACTATTCTAGGGAGGGGATGTTCAATTTGAGCTTTGTATTCGGATAGAAGTTGGCTGGGTGAAGTGATAGATGTACAATCCAGGGAGCAGGAGGGTATTCAAGGCATTTAAAGTCTTTTGACTTAATTCTACAGATTCACTGTAGGATATTCTAATAAATCATAAAGTCTCAACCAGATAGTCCCTCCCCCCCACTCAATCATAATGTCCTAATCTCTATGGAGTCTTGTTCTGTGAGTGATGTTATTGGGAAACAAAGTTTCCATGGCCAAATATGTTTGAGAAAAACAGGGTAAACAGGGTTAAACACTTTTTTTCACTAAAGGATTTTTCAGGGCCTTTCCCCAACACCACTCCTGGAAACCCATTAATATATTTTATAACTAATGATCCACAAAACACAATTTGGAAAAACATGGTCTAGAGCATTTCATATGTTTCTTTATAGCTGACCCTAGCAACTCTATTCTGATTTGATTTTCCACTCACTCTACACAAATTCATGTTGTTGAGAAAAGGGAGCACCCTGACTCAGCAATAAATATGTGTCATTTATTCAGTATGTTACCAAGACTACTGTAATCCTCTGAGATGTGAGATAGATAGGGCCACTATGATTCCTATTTTATGTATGAGGAAAGGTAAAAGCATAGTATATATTGTACTATGTTGAAAATTAATTTTCAAATCACTGATGTTAAATGCCTGAAACTGAGTGAAAAACAAGTAATTAAAAGAATATACATTTTTCCTATAATACAGTATTATTTGAGCATAGTTCTATTTTATATAGACTAAGTTCAATTTAAGAAGTTTGTTTTAAACACTGTGCTAGGCAATACGAAAAAAAAAAATTTAAACTACACAATTATTTAGGTTTAGGAGAGAAATCACACTGCTTCATTTTTCTCCAAAATTCAGAACCAATTGAGAGATCAGGTAGGAGTTAGATAAATTGAAACCAAATGTCATAATTTTTATTATTATTGATAGAACTGATTGGGCAATGTGGTACTAGAGCTGTGACCAATTGTTTGTTAGAATCTGCTTAGAATTTTGCCCCTGAATTAGGCACACATCCCAATCCATCCCTGGCATATCTAGATGATGTACAAGATGTTTTCCCAGAGCACAGCAGAGAATGCATACATTATGCTGACATACTGGCTCTGAAGAGAAGACACCCAGAATGGGCAGAGATGAGCATGCTTTCTTCTCTCCCCAAAGTCATTTAACAGCTGAGTCACTCTGGCGCCTTAGGGGAGAAATGAGTGAAGGATGGAGGAATAGGCCAAGAATGTTAGTCTAATGGAATTCTTTCCTTACGGAAACATGAGGCCAGAAATTAGAAGTTCCACCTACAAATATCAGACATACTTCATTTGGCTAAGTAGCTTATACTCAGTACATTTACTTGTCAGACATCAAAATCATCTTCCTCCAAAATTCCATTCTTCCTTTCTTATATCAATGAATGGCACAACCATCTACTCAGCTACCCAAACCAGAATTGTGACACCCTCGACTCCTCTCTTTCCCTCTCTCCCTATGTCTAATTAGCCACCAAACCTTGAAAATTCTCTTGCCTAAATAATATTTCTCAAAGCTTTCTTCTACTCTCCACTCCCACTGCAATTGTCTTGTCATGTTAATTCACCTTCTTTTGACTTGATTACTGAAATAACTTGCATAGTGGTTCCCTTGATCTCATTCTCATCTTTTTCTAAATTGCCTTCTATATTATTCACAGAATAATTGTTTTTTTATTCTTAATTTTTATATTTGGAAACAATCACAGAATTACAGGGAAGTTTTAAGTATAATAAAAAGAACACTTTTCTCGAACTGTTTGAGTTACTGACCTGATGTCCCATCAGTCCCAACTAGTTTATTTTATATTTCCTACTAATAATGATATCTACCATGAACCAGAAAACCACCATCAAAATCAGGAAATTGACTTTACATGTTACTACCATTTAATCCTCAGACCCAATCAAATTTTACCAACTGTCCTAATAATATCTTTTATGTTCAAAATATCCAGTTTAGAATCAGAAATTGTATTTAGTTGTCATTTCTCTTTAATCTCCTCCAATCTGGAAAATTCCTCAGTCTGGCTTTGAGTTTTAAGACCATGACACATTTGAAGATAACATGTCAGTTATTTTGTGGATTTGTCTGATTTCCTCATAATTAGATTCAGGCTAAGCATCTTTGGCAAGAATACCTAGTAGTGACTCTGTTCCTTTTATTGCATCTTGTCAAGTGGTGCATGATTTCAATTTGCCCCATTCCTGAGGATGTTCACCTTGATCACGTGATTAAAGTTGTGTCTCCCAGGCTTCTCCACTGTAAATTTATTCTTTTCCCTCTGTAATTTGTAAGTACTTGTGGGGAGGTACTTTTGAAATTAGATTAATATCCCATTTCTCATAAAACTTCCAATTAATTAACTTTTTATATATAAATAGACCTACATTTTCTTATGTTTATTCAGTGAGTCATACTTCATGACTATCATTATTTGTTTTGATACCTAAGTTATTCCTGATTTTGCCAAAGAGAGCCATCCTGTGTCTCTTTGACATATCCACATCATTCTTTGAGCACTCCCTTGCTTCCTAGAAAAACAAGATACTCTAGGCATATCTCATACTTTTCCAGTCCCAGATATGGAATCATTTTTTTTCTAAGGAGCCCTGTTTCCTTTTAGGGAAAAATGGTATTTAGGTGCTAAGATTTAGGTGCCATGTATGGTCATTGCTTTTGGGATGTTGCTGTTCCCAGGCTCTTTCAGTGGGACGAGCTGGGGAATATATGTGTGTGTATGTAATCACAAGTATATAAACATACACACTAACACCTATATTTCTATATCCGTCTTTGTATATATTGAAAACCATGAGGTCACGGTGATGATATTATTTCAGTCTAAACACCACACAATTCATTTCCTTATTTGTAACTGTTTCCAACAGTCAGTAGACTGTTCCATTATCCTTAATGTATTTAGTTATTTGATTAGGTCCTAGCTCTCCATTTAGGGCCATCCCTGTACATGGACACCTACCTCACCCGGTTTGGGCACTGACTCCCCATGCCAGTCACCCCCACATAGACACCATCCTCACCCTGCCCAGGCAATGACACATCATGCAGACTACCCTCCTCCCCACTTCACGTGTGCTCTGACCCCCTGCGCCAGGCTGACCTCTGGTGGATGCCCTCCTAACCGGGCTCTGACTGCACACCAGCTGCGCTCCAAATATTGATGCTTGTTCACACTGCTGGATGTGTGATACCCATGGCCTCCCCACTGTGGGGATACCCTCCTCGCTTAGGCTCTGTCACCCAAGGCCTGGGTGGAGAGTGCTCATCTTACATTGTCAACCTCATCATGTCATTCACCTTTATAAAATCCTTCAAGACTTCCTATTACCTTAACGATAACACCCAGCCTCCTCAGTGAGACATAAAAGTCCATTCTTATTCTGGTACCAGACTCCTCTTTATGACCACTATCCCCAAATTGCATTCACACTAAACTCCTACAACTCTTCAAATGAAACTTGTTAGCATCTGTTCTTCCCTCAGGGTAGGATCCAAGCATCATCATCATCCTTTCTTACCCCATGCTTAGTAAGATGCCCTTATTCATTCATCCATTTGATTCCTATCTGTTGAGTGTGTTTGATGTACCAGGCATTGTGCTAGGTACAGGGAATATAATAGTGAACAAGACAGAAGAGGTTTTTGCCCTCAAGGAACTTATATTCCATGGAAGTACGTATACAATATTCAAGTAAACAATAAGTAAAGAATATAATTACAGTTCATGAATGTGAATGTTAAGTGAATGAATGAAGTAAACAGAGTAAATGGTATTTGGGGGAGGGAGGGGTCAGGAGCCAGTACTTTAGATCAGAGAATGCCTCTGTAGAAGTGATATCTGAGCTGGAACATGATTGAAGAGAAACAACTATGCAGTCAGGGGAGAGTTCCAGGGAAAGGAACTAGCGATACAAAAGAAGAAGAGATGGATATGTGATAGAAGAGCAAACTAAAGGCTATGTGACTGGGGCACAGTGGTAGGGGAAAGTGCTATGATTTGGGGCTGGAAAAGAAGTAAAGCCGAGTAGCTCATGGTAAGGATTGTGGATTTTACTCCAAGTGCATTGAAAGGCTTTAAGTTAGGATGTGGCATGGTTTGATGTACATTTTTAAAAGAGTAGTTTGGCGAGAGAATAACTTTTGGAGAGCAAGTGGAAGCAGGAAAAACAATTAGGAGATTTTGTAGTTGTCTAGGAGAGAGCGTGCAGTTGCTTGGATCAGGATGATAGCAGTGAAGATAAAACGAAATAAATGGTTTTGAGATACATTTTCAAAATAGAACCCATAGTACATACTGTTGGTTGAATGCAGGGATATAGAATATGAATCAAGCATGCCAAGGTTTGTGGTTTGAGCCATTGTGAAAGTTGTGATTCCATTTACTGAAATGGTGAAATCCAGGGTGTAACCGTTGGCCAATTTGATGTAATTATGAATTCCAAAAATATAATTGGATCATGCTTGTCAACTCATCTGTTAATCTGGGCATGATTAGGTTATGATTAGGGTGTTGAGCCCCACCCCTTGGTGGGTGGGGAATCAAATATAAAAGGCAAGGCAAAGAACAGAGTAGAAGAAGTCTTTGAGAAGCCGCTTTGATGTTGGAAAGAAGGCCCTAGGAGAAGAGAAGCAAGCTGTTTGCCTGATTGC
Organism: Cabassous unicinctus; assembly: GCA_029593785.1. Taxonomy (NCBI): domain Eukaryota; kingdom Metazoa; phylum Chordata; class Mammalia; order Cingulata; family Chlamyphoridae; genus Cabassous; species Cabassous unicinctus. Next base: position 29,311 of record JAQZBX010002352.1, on the reverse strand, counting down.
CTACAGCTGACCTTGTGGAGGAAACAGGAGCTAAGCCCGGAGAGAAACGCAGCCCCAGGAAGAGAGGAACCCAAGAAGCCTGGACCCTGGGCAAATGTCGGCAGCTGTCTTGCTCCAACACGTGACAATGGACTTTGGTGAAGGAAGAAACTTATGCTTAATGGCCTGGTAACTGTGGACTTCTACCCCAAATAAATACCCTTTATAAAGACCAACCCATTTTTGGTATTTCACATTAGCACCCCTTTGGCTGACTAAGACACAGGGTTATTGTTGTTTTGTTTGGTTTAGTATTGTTGGAGTTTGAGGAACAAGGCTCAAAAGTCTGTTTTGACTACGTAAAGTTTGAGATACTTTCTAGGTATCAAGTAGATAGTTAGATATAAGGATTTCTAACCCTTCTGCTATGCTCCGTTAGCATTACATGTATACTGCTATATAATTTTTATATGGGTATTGTAAGAGTTTATTTATGTATCAATTATGGGAAACTTTATGGAAAATATATTACTTGCAGCAATATTTATAAAATCAGAAATGGCAAATATTCTCCCACTAGTATGTGAATCTCTGCTTCTTTGAATCTTGGTGTTTAGTAAATAACTTGACAATAAATATTTGCTGAATGAACACAGGAATAACAGATAATTTGACATGAATTCTTCTGAGAGTTGTCAGAGACAGCAAACTATAAAAACTAAGTAGAATTAAGACAAGTATCAAACCATGTTATTATTTTAATTAAGATTGTTTTTCTCTTAAACATTTCTTGACTGTCTTTAGAAAGACACCCTAAAACAGTCTTATATCTTCCATTGGGTTCCATTAAAAAATGCAATGCAGATATCAACAGGGACAGATAACTACATATTTATACATGAAATAAGAGGATCATTAAGTTAGTAAAAACAAATAAGATGGAAATTATGATTTTAAATATATTAAACTACAAAAACATTAGGCAATGCATTCTAGTAAAATTTTGACAATGATTAATAACAACTCTAAAATAGACTTTTTTAATGCTCTAATCCTTACAGTTCCTCTTTCTCCTTTCTGTAAAAAAAGTTATAAGTGATTAGCTGCAGTCATTTCTGTATTAACTAATGAAATATATGGAAAGAAAGAGCCACAGACTAACAATATTTCTATTGAATCTTATAGACACTAGCATTTACTTAACATTAAAGCAGTGGAATTAATACTAAAGGAAAAGATAAATAGCCATGGCTACCTAAAAATTAAAAGTACTGAGTATCAAAGAAATAAAAATATATCCTTATATTAGTTATAGGGGTATTTTCACGGACTGATGTAAATGTTTCTATAAATCTTCTTGGTAATATGATTTGAGAGCTTTAAAATATTTATACTATTTTCAGTCTAGTAATTTCACATCTGTACCAGTGAAAACCTCAGAAACAGGAAAATATATGTAAAATGTATTCACTGCAACATTATTTTTAATAGCAGAAGTTGGATGCAAATCTTTATGCTTTACTAGAAGACAGAATATTTAAAATTTTCAAATTATTTTGAAAACTAATAATGTGGAAAATTATAACTATAAAATGATAACTATGTTAAACATAAACATAAACTACACTTCTACATATATTATTTGAAAATGTGTGGTATGTATCTGTGTGTGGTGTATATCAGAAAGCTATAATATATGTATATATATAAAAGGGTTGATTGAACTTTTATTTATGCAGTGTGTGTATTTGTGTGTGTCTGTGTTTTCTCCAAATCTGCTACCTATACCTATACAAGAGAAAAAAATATTCACATGAAATAAAACAATGTAAGGTCTGAATTGCTTCTCAAAGTGTTATCCCATTTTTCCAAATCTGCTCAATACCATCATAGAAAGACCTCCCTTAGCCCTAGAGTTATACCCATTCTCTTCTGTATCAAAAACTTTTGGAAAGATGTGCCCAGACTCATTCTTTCTCTCTCTTTTTGTATTCCAAGCACACCAAACCTTTTAGTTCCTTACTTGTGCTGTCTTTGCTTTTTCCTGCCTCAGGACCATGGCATGTGATGTTGTTCTTCTGACTTGGACACATTTCATTTCAACCTCACTCATACTTAGCTATTTTCTATACCTCCTTCATATAGCAGCTGAAATGTCACTTCCTTAAAGAAGTCTTTCCTTATACCCCAAGTTAGGTTAGGTCCCTCATCATATACCCTCCTAGTAACCTGTACTTCTTCATAGCATTTTTCACTTCTCCACTCCATGTCTATCCTTTTCACTAGACTATAAGGTCAGTGAAAATAAGGACCGTGTCTGCGTTTTAGGTGATAATGCTTAGTACTTACTTGTTATTTCTCTTTAACCTGGTAAGGGGCAAAGATGACAGAGCCAAGGATAAGCAATCCCATTAGAGAAATTACTTTTGTACTCATTCTTCTCTTTTTGGTAGGGTCACTACACCAAGACACATTTATTTCTAGTTTTATGGTTTGCTGGGCTTCCGATTCAGTACAAAATGTATCTAATGACTAATTTCTTGCTCCAAAGCTGCTATCTGGTACATCGTATTCAAGCTCTTAACAGCCCCTTAACTTTTTGCTTGATAAAGTCAACACAAAGGCCCTTGGACTTCCTAATGCTGTATTTTCTAAAACTGCTTATCCACAGTGGAGTAACAGCAATTAATTGGAGGGTACTTTGTTTACTTTCTCCCAGATCCATGGTTCATCATTGCCTTGAGCCCTCTCTCTTCCAAATAAGAGATGGGTGGGCTGTTTAGAAAGTTTCTCTCAGGGTCTCTGCCACTTATTTCCCAGCAGAGACCCTCCTGATAGCTTTCTGCTTAAAGCAATCACTGCAATATCCAGGGAAGCTGTTTTAAACACTGGCATATAAGTTTGTGTGCTGTATTTTTTCTCAACCTGTTGATTCCTCTTTTCCTTCAACCCTTTTATTAGGAGTGTATTGTGATTTAATCCATCAGTGTCTTCTTTCAGTCAGATCCCATCTGTGACAGTTTGAATTTGGTGAATCCCCAAAAAAGTTTATGTTCTTAAACAAATCTATTCTTGTGGGTATGTAACCTTTGATTGCATTAGATTCACTACATCATTTGATTAGATTGCTTTTGATTGGACTCAACTCAGGTTGAGTCTCCGCGCTCTTACTGGGTCTTATATAAACAGAGACACAGAAAGAGACACACACAGAGAAAGGAAGTTGCTGTATTATACTGATATTGTCATGTGAGAGAGAGGACTTCAGGAAAACAGAGAAGCCCATGGCTGAGGGGAGCCCTGCCACATGCCTGATTGCCCCATGGCAGGATGCCGGGATCAACAGTAGCTGGTGAGAAAGCATCTCTGATGGTGCCTTGATGTAGACATTTCATGGCCTTGGAACTGTAAGATTTTACCCTAAATGAAATTCCCATTATAAAAACCAATGCATTTCTGGTACTTTGCATTGGCAATCCTGTGGCAAAATAAGACACCATCTATACTAAATCTTGCAATAAGGGAAGAAAACACATATTTATCAATCCTTTCTATAAGTTAGGCATTGTATTAGTCAGGGTTCTCTCGGGAAACAGAATCAACAGGAGATATCTGTCAATAACATGAGATTTTAAAAGAGTCTCTCACACGACCGTGGGGATGCACAAGTCCAGGTTCCGCAGGCAGGCTGCAAACCAGGGGCTCCGATGAAAGTCCGACAAAAGGTCGTTGATGAGTTTCTGGGAGAAGTTGCCTGTCCAAGGACGAGCTGGGAAATTCTCTCTGAATGTTGAAATCACTTCCCCTTTTAAGTCATTCAACTGATTGGATAAAAGCACCACCCATTGTTGATGCAATCTCACTGATTGATGCAGATGTAATCAGCCATCCACACAGTAAACTCACTGGTGATTGAAGTCCATAAATGCTCTTGTATTACAATTAGCCCAGTGCTTGCTGAAACAAACACCTGGACACAATTACCTGGCCGAGTTGACACATTAGCCTAACCATCACAGGCATTATCCTAGATGCTTCATTTACATTATCTCAATTAATCAAGGTAATTTTCCTAGGAAGTAAGTTATATTATTCCCATTTCACAGATGCAAAATCTGAGCTGTAAAAAACAGGCATTAGAATTTTTAAAAATATATTTTATTACAGAAGTTGTGAAGGTACAAAACAATCATGCACATGTGTAGAATTCCCAAATAACACCCCTTCACCAACACACCACACCATTGTGGAACATTTGTTACAGATTATGAGATAATATCATCATACTATTACCACTAACTATGGTCCACTGTGTACATTTGGCATATTTTTTCCATAGCCCCCTATTATTAACACAATACATCTCTGGCATTGATGCAAGAATATTACAGTATTCCTGGTAACTATAGTCCATAGATTACATTAATAGTATTTTTCCCATGCTTCTCCACATTCCCACCACCCTGCAATAGTATGTGCATCCATTCTAGTTCACAGGAAATTCTTGCATTTATACTATTAACCACAATTCTCATCCACCTCTGGGTTCACTGTGTTATTCAGTCCTTAGATTATTCTTTAGCTTTCTTTCAATTGATATTTACATCCCTAGATTACCGTTTACAGCCACAATCCCATTTATGAACCAGCTGCTGCTCACTATAATGTGTGAACATCAACTCTATACATTTCTACACTTTTACAGTCAAGTTCATTAAAACTTCTACATATGTTAAGCATCAGTACTCCTTCGTAGCCCTCCTCTTATTTCCTAATAACCTATACTCTAGGTTTTAAATCCATGCATTTATTCTTCGTATTTAGTTCATATTAGTGAGACTGTGCAATAATTGTTCTTTTGTGTCTGGATTATTTCTCTTAGCATAATGTCTTAAAGATTCATCCATGTTATCATATGTGTCCCAATTTTATTTCTTCTTACTGGAGCATAGTATTCCATTGTATGTATATACCATATTTTGTTTATCCATTCATCAGTTGATGGACACTTGGATTGTTTCCATCTTTTGGCAATTGTGAATAGCACCACTATGAGCATCAGTGTACCGATGTCTGTTCGTGTCAGTTTTTAGTTCTTCTGGATATATTCCTAGTAGAGGAACTGCTGGATCATATGGAAGTTCTATATTTTGCTTCCTGAGGAACTGCAAAACTGTCTTCCAAAGAGGCTGCACCATTTCACAATCCCACCAACAGTGAAGTAGTGTTCCTATTTCTCCACATCCTCTTCAGCACTAATGTTTTCTGTTTTTTTGTTTTTGTTTTTGTTTTTAATAATGGCCATTCTATGAGGTGTGAAATGGTATCTCATTGTCATTTTGATTTGCATAATAGCTAGTGATATAGAACATTTTTTCATGTGCTTTTTGGCCATTTAGAGAAATGTCTAAGTCTTTTGCCCATTTTTAAAATTGGATTGCTTACTCTTTCATTGTTGAGTTGTATGATCTCTTTATATAGAATGGAAATCAAACCCTTATCAGATAAGGGGTTTCCAAGAATTTTTGCCCATTGAGTAGGCTGCTTTTTCACCTTCTTGATGAACTCCTTTGAATCACAAAAGTGTTTAAGTTTGAGGAGGTCCCATTTATCGATGCTTTCTTTCATTGCTCCTACTTTCAGTATAAGGTTTAAGAATCTACCACCTACCATGAGGTCTTGAAGATGTCTTTCTACATTTTCTTCTAGAAACTTTATGGTTCTAGCTTTTATATTTCTGGCTTTGATCCATTTTGAGTTAAATTTTGTATAAGATGTGAGATAGGAATCCTCTTTCTTTCTTTTGGCTATTTATATCCACTTCTCCCAGCACCATTTATTGAATAGACAGTGGGGTTAGTTTGGCAGGCTTGTCAAAAATCACTTGAGCATAGATGTGAGGGTCTGTTTCTGAACCATCAATTCAGCTCCATTGGTCTATGTGTCTATATTTATGCCAGTACCATGCTGTTTTGATCACTGAAGCTACGTAATATGATTTAAAATCCAGAAATGAGAGTCTTCTCACTTCGCTTTTCTTTTGTAAGATGTTTCTGGCTATTTGAGACCCCTTACCCTTCCAAATACATTTGATAATTGTATTTTCCATTTGTTTAAAAAATGCTTATGGAAATTTTATTGGGATTGCATTGAATCTGTATATCAATTTGGGTAGACTTGACATCTTAATGATATTTGGTCTTCCAATCCATGAGCATGGAATGTTCTTCCAATTATTTAGGTCTTTTAAAATTTCTTTTAGCAATGCATAGTAGTTTTCTGAATATAATTGCTTTATATACTTTGTTAAGTTTATTCCTAAATATTTGATTATTTTAGTCATTATTATAAAGTGGATTTTTTTCCTGACATCCTTCTCAGTTTGCGCATTAATGGTGTATAGAAACATTACTGAATTTTGTTTATTGATCTTGTATCCTGACACTCTGCTGAAATAGTTTATTAGTGCTAGCAGCTTTTTGTAGGTTTTTCAGGACTTTCTATATATAGTATCATATCATCTGCTAAATGTGAAAGTTTTACTTCTTCCTTTCCATTTTGGATGCGTTCTTTCTTTTTCTTGCCTGATTGCTCTAGCTAGAATCTCTAGCACTATATTGAACAACCGTGGTGACAGTGGGCAGCCTTGTCTTGTGTCTGATCTCAACAGGAAAGCTTTCAGTCTTTCACCATTGCATACAATGCTAGCTGTGGGTTTTTCATATATGACCTTTATCATGTTAAGAAAGTTTCCTTCAATTCCTATCTTTTGTAGTATTTTTATCAAGAAAGGATGCTGTATTTTGTCAAATGCTTTTTCTGTATCAATCAATAGGATCATGTGATTTTTCTTCTTTGATTTATTAATGTGGTGTATTATCCTGATTGATTTTCTTGTGTTGAAACACCCTTGCATGCCTGGTATAGAACCCACTTGATTATGATGAATAATTCTTTTAATGTGTTGCTGGATTCTATTAGCAAGTATTTTGCTGAGAATTTTTGCATCCGTATTCATTAGGGAAATGGGTCTGTAATTTTCTTTTTTCTGTAATATCTTTATCTGGCTTTAATGTTAGGGTGATATTGGCTTCATCGAATGATTTTGGTACTATTCCTTCTTATTCAATTTTTTAAAAGAGCTTGAGTAAAATTGGTATTAAATCTTCTTTGAATGCTTGGTAGACTTACCTGTGAAACCATCAGGTCCTGGGCTTTTCAATTTGGGAGTTGTTTGATAACTTTCAATCGCTTTACTTATTTTTGGTTTGTTGGGGTCTTCTGGTTCTTCTAGGGTCAGTGTAGATTGTTATTTCGTTCTCAGGAATTTTTCCATTTCATCTACATTGTCTAGTTTTTTGGCATACAGTTTTTCATAGTATCTTCTTTTCATCTTTTTATTTCTGTGGTATCAGTAGTGATGTCCCCATTTTAATTTTATTTATTTGCATCTTCTCTTTTTTTCTTTGTCAGTCTGGCTAAGGGTTTGCTGATTTTATTAATCTTCACGAAGAACCAACTTTTAGTTTAGTTAATTCTCTCTATTGTTTTTTTTGTTGTTGTTCTCAATTTCATTTAGTCTGCTCTGATCTTTGTTATTGCATTCCATCTACTTGCTTTGGGAAGAGTTTGCTGTTCTTTTTTTAATTCTTCCAGCTCTGTAGCTAGGTCATTGATTTTAGCTCTTTCTTCTTTTTCAATGTAAGCATTGAGAGCTATAAATTTCCCTCTCAGCACTGCCTTCACTCTATCCCACAGGTTCTAATATGTTGTGTTCTTGTTTTCATTCATATCAAGATATTTACTGATTTCTCTCATAATTTCTTTTTTGACCCAGTGATTATTTAAGAGTGTGTTGTTTAATCTCCATATATTTGTGAATTTTCCCTTTTTCTGCCTCTTGTTGATTTCCAACTTTATTCCATTATGATCAGAGAAAGTGCTTTGAATAATTTTGATCTTCTTGAATATATTGAGATCTGCTTTGTGTACCCAACATGTGGTTTATCCTGGAGAAAGGTCCATTAGCACTTGAAAAGAATGTATCTCCTACTGATTTGGGGTGTAATGTTCTGTATATGTCTATTAGGTTTAGTCTGTTTATCATATTATTCAAGCTGTTTCTTTATTGATTCACTGCCTAGATGTTCTATCCAATGCTGAGAGTGGTGTATTGAAGCATCCAACTATTATTGTAGAACTATCTATTTCTCCCTTAAGTTTTGCCAGTGTTTGCCTCATGTACTTTGGGCATCCTGGTAAGGTGCATATACATTTATGATTGTTACTTCTTCCTGGTGAATTGCCCCTTTTATTATTATATAATGTCCTTCCTTGTCTCTAATAACAGTTTTGCCTTTAAAATCTATTTCATCTGTTATAAGTGTAGCTACTCCAGAAATGTTTCTAAGGTGAGTCTCTTTTAGAGAACATGTAGATGGCTCATATTTTCTTATCCATTCTGCCAGTCTATGTCTTTTGATTGGGGAGTTTAATCTATTAACATTCAATGTTATTACTGTAAAGACAGTTCTTATTTCACCCATTTTGACCTTGGGTTTTATCTGTCATATTTTATTTTCACCACTATTTTTACACTTTGTCACTTTTACTGATATAGTCTTCATTTCTAGACTCTCTTTCAAGCCTCTCTCTCCTGTCTTTTCCTTTCAGGCTCTAGCACTCCGATTAGTGTTTCCTGCAAAGCCAATCTCTTGGTTACAAACTCTCTCAGTCAGTTTATCTGTGAATATTCTTGGGTGGTGTTTTCTTCCTTGCAGTATCTTCAATATATCATACCACTGCTTTCTTGCCTCCATGGTTTCTGATGAGAAATTGGCACTTAATCTTATTGGGTATTCCTTGTATGTGATGCATGGCTTTACTCTTTCTGCTTTCAGAAGTCTCTCTTTGTCTTTGGCATTTGACATTCTGATTAGTATGTATCTCAGAGTTGGTCTATTCAGATTTATTTGAATGGTAGTATGTTGTTCTTCTTGGACACAGGTATCTATGTCATTCAATAGGGTTGTGAAATTTTCTACCATTATTTCTTCAAATATTCCTTCTGCCCCTTTTCCTTTCTCTTTTCCTTCTAGGACACCCATGACACATATGTTTGCATGTCTCTTGTCATCATAGTTCCTTGTTATCCTGTTCAATTTTTTCCATTCTTTTCTTCATCTCTTCTTTTGTATGTTCACTTTCAGGGGCCATGTGTTAAAGCTCACTGATCCTTTCTTTTGCCTCCTCAAATCTGCTGTTATATGCCTCCAGTGTAGTTCTAATTTCATTTATTGCACCTTTCATTCTCATAATATCTGCTATTTTTCTATGTATGCTTTCAAATTTTTCTTTGTGCTCACCCAGTGTCTTCTTAATATTCTTAATCTCTTTAGTCATCTCATTGAATTTATTAAGGAGATTTGTTTGACCGTCTATGATTAGTTGTCTCAACTTCTTTATGTCACCTAGAGTCTTAGTTTGTTCACTTGACTGGTCCATATCTTCATGTTTCTTGGTATGGATTGTAATTTTTTGTTGGTGTCTTGGCATCTGGCTTACTAGATGTATTATTTGGGGCACATTTTCTTTTTTTAGTTTAGGGCTTTCTTGCCCTTTCTCCCTTGCTGTTTGTGTAGTAGGAGCCAAGGATGTAGTTGTTACTGTAAGCCATGGAGGTTGAAACTGCCTGCATTGCCCAGGTACCGATGAAGCTTCCCCCACCTTTCCCCACTGCCAGAGGTAAGGAAGGAACTGCAGCCAAGTGTAGTGATCTAAACCATGCATGATAAGACCCTCTGTAGTTACCTGGAGAGACTGGTGAAGGTTCACATCCCTTCCTCCCCTGCCTGGTACAAGGATGAAGCTGTAGGTGTAACAGAAATCTATATTGTGTGGGTTTAAAATGCCTGCAGTTGCCCAGATACACTGGTGTATCACTGCCCCCCCCTCCTCCCCTGCCAGTGTTTGGGATGGACCCTCCAGGTACCCAACAGTCTAATCCATGTGGGTCAAATGCACTCCTGAGAAGTTGAGGGAATACTGCCCCTTCACCCCTTTAGGGGGTGGAGATGGAATGACTGGCATCTAACAGTTCAGTCCATGTAGGCTGTAAGTGCCTGCCATTGCCTGGAGAGGATGAGAATACACCAGCCCCCTTCTATCCTATTTTGGGGTTGGAATGGATCCACAGGCTCCCAAGAGTTCAGTCTGTGTAGTCTGAAAGTGCCTGCTGTTGCCTGGAAAGGCTGAGGAAATACAGCTCCCCTCCTATCCTACTTGGGGGCGGGGATGGAGCTACAAGTGTCTGACTATTCAGGCTGTGTCAGCCAAAAGCACGTGTAGTTTCCCAAAGAGTCTGAGGAAACACTGCCACCCTCTTTTCCTATGGGGGGTCGAGGTGGAGACAGTGCCACCCAACAGTTGAGTTTGTGCAGGCCAAAAGCGCCTGCAGTTGACCTGAGATGCTGAGGAAACACAGCTTCTCTCCTATCCTATTGGAGGACAGGGATGAGGACTCATATGTCTGACTATCCAGTCTAGGTGCCAGCCAAAAGCACCTGCAGTTGCTCAGAGAGGTTGGTTCAGGTGCCCCCAGTGTCTTCTCTGCCAAAAGTGGGGCTGCAATCTGATTTGGGTGGAAAGAAGCAGGTCCCTACCTTCACTGTGATTTTCAATCAGCCCCGCTTCCCCTCATGCAGGGATAGGAGTTAAAATGGTGGCTACTGGCGTCTTTCTGATTGGGAAGATTCAAACTTTAGCTGTTCCTAGGAGTATACTTCATCCAGCTGAATTTACTGATCAGTAGCTAAAGGCAGTGCCCAGCCATCTCTTCCTCCCCTGTTTTTGGGAAATGGAGCTTCCAACTCCAGCAACAGAGTAGCTCCCAAAGTGGCTTGCACTGTCAGTGAAGGATGAGTACTGGCCTCCACAGTGTAGAGTGTTCTACTCATGAATCTTCACTGCAGATGGGCAGTCTCCTCCTTCCATTCTTTCCAGGATGTTGTAGGATGCTCTTGTGGTCTTCTAGACCCCCCAAACAGGTTCTTTAGCTAGCTTTGTTTAGATTACTAACTGCCCTGTAAGACATGGTGACTCTTGGAGCTCCTTACTCTGCTGCCATCTTGCCCTCTTCCTTGGTGTTAGGATTTGATCCATTTCTATCCTGTTCCATATTCCATTTTGTTTTTCAAATAGTTTTACCCATAGGAACTAGTAAGATATCTAAGGGTGCTTGAATTTAGGATACTAATGACTTGAGTGTTTGCTCAATTTTCCCATTAATATAAAAACAAAGGAGAGGAATTTAGAGACTGTTTCAGAATTTAATTAGTTTGTTTCTTTAAAGGAAATCCAAGTAAAGTGTATATATAAATCATGCCAATTCTTGATTATTTAGAAATTCATTACTCAGTTTATGGATTATTTTTAACATATATTTAAAATCTTTTTATCCTTTCCTATCAGCCTTTGAGTGTTACTCTGCCAGAGATAGGGCAAGGAGAAAACATTTTATTAGTGGGCATTTTGATAATTGTTTTAGAAATATATTTAGTGGAAGAAGGAGTTGAAACTGTTAGCTTAAATAAATTTTGAATTATCTTCATTAAAAAAAGTCTCTATCATCCTATGATACAAACTTCTATGACAGTGAATATACTTTACTCCAAGGGAAGTTATATATACTTATTCTTAACATTTCATGTCATCTTAAATTCATGCACATAAGATCTTATATTATAACATCTTTCTAGTTGAAGCTTTAACTTTTTTTCTTTCTTAACTTGGTGATAACCCTCATGGCAATTGCTTTTACATGTTAATTATCTGTAGGAAGACTCTGAAGAGTTGTAAGATTTACAGGAAAAATTATGTAGGATATTTGACATTGTGTATTAAATGTAAGTCATTATTACCAAAACAATGATTTAAATTAAGAAATAGAAATCAGAATAACCTTTTGATAGGTTAAAAAGCATTGTATACCAATATTTGTAAAAAATTACTTTCTTTCATCCAAACTGTGATATGAGCTTTCTATTTTAGCTGCTCAGAACATATCTTCTATAAGTCATTGTATAATTACTTCTTGCTGTTCTTGAAGTGAAACTGCAGAAAAGAGAGGAAGACACAAATTACCTATATCAGGAATTAAAAAGGGGGCATCACTATAGACCCTGCAGACTTCAAAAGGATAATAAGAGAATATCATATACAACTCTACACAGATATATTCAACAATTTAGGTTAAGTGAACCAATTCTTCTTAAAACACAAACTACCATAACCCACCCAAAATGAAATAGATAATGTGAATAGTCCTATAACTATGAAGGAAATTGAATCTGTAATTTTTTAAAAATTCAAAAGAAATTTCCAGGTCCACATGGTTTCATTGGAGAATTATAGTAAATGTTTAAAGAAGAATTGATACCAATTCCAAAGAATCATTTCCCCCAAAACAGGAGGGAATACTTACCAATTCATTTTATGAAGCTAGTGTTACTCTGATACAAAAACCAGACAAAGACAGTACAAAAAGAAGAAAAAAAGAAACTGCAGGCCAACATCCCTATGAATATGGATGTAAAAGTCCTCCATGAAATAATAGCGAATTGAATGCAGCAATATATAAAAGGAATTATAAACCATAACCAAGTGGAGTTTATTCCAAGGATGCAAGCTGGCTCAATATTAGAAAATCAACAAAAAAGTAAAATCACATGGTCATGTTAATTAGTGCAGAAACAGCATTCAACAAACTTCAACACCCATTCATAATAAAAATTCCTGAAAAATAAAATTAGAGAGGAACATTCTCAACTTAAGAGGTTCTATTAAAAAACCTTATAGCAAAGCAAATTGCTATAACTGCAAATTAAAATGCATATTAAATAAATGTAAATTAAAACCACAATGAGGTATCACCACACATCTACCAGAATGGCTAAAATAGATAAGAGGGACAACACAAAGTACTGGTGAGGATACAGAGAAACTCATGCATTAATGATAGAAATGTAAAGTGGTACAGTCACTTTGGAAAGCAGTTTGGTAGTTTCTTAAAACATTAAACATACTACTACCATATGACTCAGCAATTGCACCCCTGAAAATTTATCCTAAATAAATGAAAATATGTTCACCCAAAAACCTGTACATTAAAATTATAGAGGCTTTATTTATAATAGCCCTAAGCAGGAAACAGTCCAGTTGTACTTCAATGGGTAAATGGTTAAACAGATTTTGGTACATCCATACTATGATGGTTTGGAGCTGGATGGACCCCAGAAGATTATGTTCTTAAAGCTAATCCATTCCTGTGGGTGGACCTCTTGTAGGTGGGATCTTTTAATTAGGTTACTTCAGTTAAGGGCCTTTTGATATTACCTCAGTAATGCATAGCCCAGGGTGGGTCTTAATCCTCTTACTGGAATCTTATAAATGGAATGAATTCAGGCAGAGAGAAAGCTAGAGGAAGCCAGAAGCTGAAGCAAAAAGACCTGGAGGAGAAGGTAGAGACCAGCAGATGCCCGCATTGTGCCTTGCTATTTGACAGAGAAGTCCAGGATCACCCACAGCCAGTCTTTGGGAAGAAAGTGTCATCTGATGATGCTTTGATTTGGACACTTTCGTGGCTTTAGAAATGTAAGCTTGCAAGTTAATAAATTCCAATTGTAAAGGCCAACCCATTTCTGGCAGCCAGGCAAACCAAAACACATACCATGGAATATTACTCAGCAATCAAAAGGAATGACTTATTAATGCAACAGCTATTCATGCAAGTACTTGGATGAATCTCCAGAGAATTATGCTTCATGATAAAAGCCAGTCACAAAAGGTTACATACTGTGTATTCCATTTATATAACATTCTTAAAATGACAAAATTATAGAAACGGAAAAATGAGATTAATGGTTGTCAAAGGTTAAGGCAGAGGAAGGAGAGGAGGGAAGTAGGTGTGGCTATAAAAGGGCAACAGGAGGGATTTTTGCAGTGATGGAATCGTTCTGTGTCTTGACTGTATCAATGTCAATGTTCTGAGTGTAATATTGTACTATATCTTTGGAAAAGGTTACCATTGGGCGAAATTAGGTAAAGGGTACATGACATCTCTCTTTGTTATTTCTTATAACTGCATGTGAATCTATAATAATCTCAAGATTAACAGTTTAATTTAAAACATTAAATTGTAAGAAAAAAAGCAATGTCCTACTTTATTTGTAAAAAATGTCTTTCACCTACACAGTGATATAAGCTTCCTATTTTGCCTGCTTAGAACATGTCTTCTATAATATACTGCGTATTTACTTCCTGCTATTCTTAAACTGAAACAAGTTATTTAAAATTATCTTTAAAATGAACCTAAATGTGGAGAATAAAGCTAATATTCCTTATTTTTAATTTTGGACACATTTGAATTTGACATGAGCATTTTTGAAATATTAATGTATAAATATTTGAAATACCTAATTCAAAAATATATTTTGCATTATAATCATGGTTATTTTAATACTGAGAGAAGCTTCTATAAGGATGAACTCCACAGTTTGGAGGTCAACATGCTCTCTGGTTCTTCAATATCTATATTGAATCCAGAGCTAGTTAACACTTTAGAATAAACAACCAAACTTTTGTCACCCTTTCATAGCTATATGTAGTCTACTCAATTCAGGTTTGAATAATTTGTCTGAAGAAATTAAATCAAATGAAGAAACATTCACACTTTCCATTAAAAGCTTTACACTCATGCTTATATATAAATTTTTTCATTTTAAAAACAATTTATTGAAGTGTGTTACTCAAACATGGACATACATAAACAATAATTGTATAGTAGAAGTTGTGAACTTACAAAACAAATATGCATAACATCATGCAGGGCTCCCATACATCACCCCACCACCAATACCTTGCATTTTTGTGAAACATTTGTAACAAATTATGAAAGATCATTGTCAAAGTATTACTACTAACTGTGGTCCGTATCTTACATTTGGTGTATTTTTCCCCCAACCCACCCTATTATTTCTTTGTTCATAAACCACACAATGTATAATCAATGGCATTTGGTATAATCACCACCGAGTTGTGCATTCATTATTTCAATCAATATTAGAGCATTTTAATTACTCAAAACAACAACAACAACAACAAAATACAAACTACTATCATACCCATATGTTAGAGCTACTAATTACAAATTCTATCATGTGCTTTCACCATTTCCAAACAACTTTTTTTTTTTTTACCAATTCTGCACAGGTTAAACCTCAGCTTTCCATTCTCTAACCACATTCTTTTCTTTGGTAACTTATATTCTAGCTATTAACTCCATGAGTTTGCTCATTATATTTAGTTCATAATAGAGAAGTCAAACAATATTTGTCCTTTTGTGCTTGGCTTGCTTCACTCAACATAATGCCCTCCAGGTTCATCTACGTTGTCATATGCTTCATGACTTCATTTCTTCTTATAGCTGAATAATATTCCATTGTGTATATATACCACAGTTTGTTTATCAATTTGTCAGTTAATGGACACGTGGGTTGTTTCCATCTTTTGGCAATTGTGAATAATGTCCCTATGACCTTTGATGTGAAGATATCTGTTTGTGTCACTGCCCTCAGTTCTTCTGGGAGAAAACTGAAGAACAGTAATATTGTTTGAATTCTTTCTTCTGTACACTAATAGTGGTATTGCCGGGTCACATGGTAGATCTATATAGAACTTTCTTAGGAACTGCCAAACAGACTTCCACAGTGGCTATACCATACTACATTCCCACTAACAGTGAATAAGTGTTTCTATCTCTCCACATCCTCTCCAGCATTGGTAGTTTTCTGTTTTGTTAACAGTAGCCGTTTTAGTAGGTTTGAAATGATATCTCATTGTAGCTTTGATTTGTATTTTCCTAATAGCCAGTGATGCTGAGCATTTTTTTCATAAGCTTTTTTGCCATTAGTATTTCTTCTTTAGTAAAATGTCTGTTCAGATCTTTTACCCATTATTTAACTGGGTCATTTGTCTTTATTCTTGAGTTGTAGGATCTCTATATATCATAGATATTAGACCCTTGTTCAATGTTATTTCCAAATATTTTCCCCCATTGAAGTAGTCTGTCTTTTCACCCTTTTCGCAAAGTCCTTTGAGGTGAAAAAGTGTTTAATTTATCTATATTTTCTTTTGTTGCTTGTGCTTTGGGTGTAAGATTTAAGAGACCCCCACTACTACAAGATCTTATACATGGTTCCCTACATTATCTTCCAGTTTTATGGTCCTGGTTTTGTTTAGATCTTTGATCCATTTTCAGTTGATTCTTGTATAGGGAATGAGATAGGGGTCCTCTTTGCTCTTTTGCTTATATATTTTAAATACTAGAAATATATGAACAGTTTTATAATTTGCCTTTTTCTTCTTAGAAGGTAAGTGTATATAGTAATACATGGATAAATGTCTGTATATAAAAATGAAATGAATAAAGAAGATAAAAGCAGGAAATTTAAAAGTTCAAAAGAATTCCTGCCTCTCTTTTAATGAAATACCCAGAGAATTAAGATTTTAATACATAGCAGAATTAGATTCTAATTGTTCCTGTTTTCCACCCACTTGTATTTTTTTTCTACACACTTTAAACCAGTGCTGGTTTTTTAAAAAATAAATCCTATCAATAGGCTGAAGAGTAGGAGAATTTCTCATTGATATAAAGATGAGCAACTCAAGAGCTATTGGCCTAAACTTGGCTCCACTTGTAACTTTCTGTTTACTTCTTTTTACTTTATCTATGGTATGGTGTAGTAGGGAAAAAATGCAATCAATTTGAAATTCCACAAACCTATGTTTTAATTTCAATTCTCCCATTTGCTAGCTGTGAGAACATCTCTGAATTTCAAGTTCATTGTCTATAAATTGGAAATATTAATAGTTACTTTTAGTACCAACATTATAGGCTTAAATGAAATAGCAAAATCTAAATGCTCATAAGAGTGTCCATTCCTCTTAGATGCTTGGTACTTACTCACACCCACTTCAACTCCCTCTTGGTGGTCATAATTTTTTCTCTCTCTATTTATCCATTTTGTATAAAGCAGAAGAATGGTATTTTTGTGTACCTAAAATAAGAAGTCCTACATCTTTAGAAAAAAAAATCTTAATCCTATTGAAAACTATTTATGACAAAAAACCATACCCCACTTTTAAGTCTTTTTTCCTTTTACTGAAAAGAAAGAAAATTTAAGTCATTTTCAATTGCATAACATCTTTAAAAGGGTTAATAATATCTACATCCACTGAGTTGTCTGAATCCCATAAATCCTTTCTGTACACTGTTTTCAAAGAGAACAAGACTGAGAAATATGAGAATTCTAATTAAAGGTGGTGAACTGATCCCAACTGTTTAAATTTTCTCCTGCCCTACATTGAATTAAAATGATAAAAGGAAATATAAAAATAAGAATAAATTCATAGCAATAATGAAAAACAGGGAGTAATACCATCAGAGGCATTTGGGCATTTCTGAAAGACAAAAACAAATGAAAACAGAAGAAATCCACAACCCAACATTGGTAAAAGTGGGGAGGTGTCAATGGAAAAGTGAATGGACTTAATATTCTTATTAGACTTCTGCACCAAATCTCCATCTTGAGCAACAGGTCATGGTTATCAAAGTCAGTATGGAGTGGTCAGAGCAACTGAGGATTCTCAACAGTGTATATGTGGTACAGTTGGCTGCGTTGTTCATCCAGATAGTAATAACTGGTAATAGCATATACTAATAACTGTCTAAGTAAAGTGAAGAGTCTGCTGAAGCCCCTACTTTGGGAATTGTGGCAAGAGAGTGAAATGAGGCAGTGCTCTAAGCAATCAAAAATGGTAAACCAAGAATGCCAGACATTTAAGGAAAATTACCAACCAAAGAAAGAGGAACCAAGCTCAATGAACAAAGAAAATGACCTCTGAGAAAACAGAATGCATGACAGGAAAAGATTCTGAGAGGTTGTTGAATGCTCTAAAATTTAAAACAAGCTATTTTTAAACTATTGGCATTTTAGTGTTTTAATGGTTTTAGCAGTTCTTAGAAAATTAGAACAGTTTTTGAAAATGAAAAATTGAATCATCACACCAAAAATCATAATAAAATGTCTAAAAGTTTGGTGTGTTATGTGTTTTTATATGTATGGTCAGAACCTAGAACCTGGAACAAAAAGGATGGTAAGTATTTGTTGAACAAATTAATGAAAGTGCTTTAGAACACCAAGCTGTAGAATACTCCCAGAATATAAAATAAGAAGGGCCAAGGAGATCCCATATCCACTTAATAGAGCTCTAGAAGCAGGAAAAGGAGCCACAGTAGTAATTAAGAGTATGATATTCGCACAGGAATGGACAAGTAGATCAATGGAAACATAATAGAGTTCAAAAATGTAAACCCAGTCTGTATTTGGAAATTTAGTAAATAATAAAGGTAACATTACAAATCAGTGGAGAAATCATGGTATTGAGACAGTAGGCTGTCATTCTGGGAAAAAAATGTTTCGAGCTAAATTGTTTCACTATATGCCACACAAAATATTTCAGGTCAATTAAGTTTCTAAAACCAAATTCTTCTAGTCTGGCTGCACATTTTTTATCACCCCACCCCCATTTTATAAAGCATTTGAGAAAGCACCTAATTCTAACCCCACAGAACATTGCTTTGCATTGACCGGTGGCCGGTGTCTAGAAATTTTATCATCTCCACATATTTATACTGATGTCAGCTAGCTAATTTTCTGATATTTCTGTCTTATCTGGGGACTGCTTTAGAATCTTGGTTTTACTTGGATAATTTAATATCATCATTCACTTTTGCTAACACCACTTTTTCTTTGTATTGACACCAGAGTATCCCTTTTGTCCTATTTGACATTTTATTAGGAGATTGAAGAGTTTCCTTTATAATTAACCAAATAAATTCAAATGATAAACTACACAATTTAAAAAATATTCACTGGTTTAAATAATTAAAAATTAACAGAGTAGGAAATATAAAAATGGGTATTTGAAACTTAGATTCCAATTTGGAGAAAATTTGTAGTAAATGAACACATTCCCTCATCTCAGCCAGGAATTGTATGTTTTCATTGTATTCCTCTGTGGATCTTATCTGTTTTATCTGGGTTGCAGTTAATGCCATGAAATTCCTAATGTTGTATCAGAATAAATAAATGAAATAATTTATATCTTTCTACAACGCTAAAAAATTCTTATAATAAGAAGTTCTGACTAATGAAGAGAATCCAAAATAGAGATAGGAAATGCATGCCATCCTGTTTGTGACACTAGTGAATTCAAACAGGAGACTCCTTAAAGTAAACCCTAAGAGACAGGGCCAGCTCACTGGGTCCCATGCTTGGGGCTTGGAGCCTTGGCTCACCTATGATCCCGCCTCTTGCCTTCTCCTCACTTATTGGTTGAGATTCTTGGCTGCTACCTAACTCTGGTGGGAAGGACGGAGGTCAGGTGCATGCTGAGTTGTGGGGCAGAGCTCTCGGTCCCTGAGAGGGTGTGCACTCACCCTGTGAGTATCCCTGTGTCCCAGGGAATAAGACATCAAATACAGGCACCTCAAAAGATTCCAAGAGAGACTGTGGGAGAGAGGAAAAATATTTTTTCCTGCTTTTTGAATATAAGGTCCCACATTCTCATTTTGCACTGGGTCTTGCAAATTATGTAGTTCGCCCTGACTCCTTCCTAACCATTCTTGTATCTGTTCGGTTTCAGCTCCTCAAACAGGTATTTTCAAATCACGCTGTAGCAGGTGACACAAAATTTTTTCTGTAAAGGGCCAGAGAGTAAAATAGGTTAAGCTCTGTGGGGTGTATGGTCTCTGTTGGAATTACTCAACTCTGAATGGATATGGCCATTTTCGATAAAATTTTATTTATGGACATTGAAATTTTCCCAACCCTTTAAAAATGTAAAAAGAAAACAAAAAACATTTATAACTTGCTGGCTTTACAAAAATAGTCAGAGGATTGGATTTGGCCTATAGGCTGTAGTTTGCCTCCCTTTTAAGTAGAAATATGTAGGAGATATGAGTGTTTCCCTACAGGAGGGGGAGATATTTTAGAGAGGAGAAGCCACAATAAGCACAAGTACAACTCATTTTACACATTGAAATAGGAAAATCCCATTTGTAATTTCAGTGAATTTGTGAAAACATATTTTCTTTCTTATACTGAATGGCTTAGCAGGTTACTATTTGAATAGTTTAAAAATTAAAACGTATTAAGATAAGACAAAATTTAAGGAAATAGTCCTGACCCAACCTCTCAACCTCTTTTGTTAATATTGCTACCATCTCTTTATTTTTCTCCCATTGCTGGTATTTCATTTCTCCACATAGATATTTCTTCTTAATCCTGTCCTTTATGTTTTGAGGCACCATCTTCTTGTCTCTAGATTTGAACTCTTGAATCCTGTTTCTAATCTAAACCCTATTGCTACCTACTATGTGATCCTGAATAAATCAGTTAACCTCTATGAGCCTTTGTATTTTGTGCTAGTTAGGGTAAGTAATGGTAGCTTCCACAAGAGACAAACCCCAGAATCTCAATGGCTTAACATAAAAGAGATTTACTTCAAATTCTCAGAAAGCCCAGTATAGGTTAAGTGACCCTTCATTTCGCAACAACAGCATGTGGAGAGTAAGAGAGGGATGGAGAAGGATTCCTTCCACTAACAATTAGAATTAGTCACATGACCCTAACCTAAATGGAAATGAGGCTGGGAAAGAAAAGGGAAAATAAGGTTATGATTTAGTTTAGCAACAAATTGATGTGTAAAATGATCATTATAACAGGGGTTGGTAACCATTTTCTGAAGCGGGCCAGTCAATATTTTAAGCTAAAAGGGTAACATGGCCTCTGTTGCAACTACTCAAATCTGCCATTGTAGCACAAAAGCAGCCATAGACAATGAGTCTATGAAGGAGCATGGCTGCATTCCATTAAAGGTTTATTTTTAGGAGGCCAGCCAGATTTGGTCCACAGGCCATAGTTTGCCAACCCCTGCCTTAGAGCATGACTAACATATAATGATTTTCATTCTTCATCACCTCACATTATCAGATAACTTTGAGCAGTGGCTTCCCCCTCAATGTTCCTCATGCCGGTTTATAAGAAT
The DNA here is from genome assembly GCA_029593785.1 of Cabassous unicinctus. Lineage (NCBI taxonomy): Eukaryota > Metazoa > Chordata > Mammalia > Cingulata > Chlamyphoridae > Cabassous > Cabassous unicinctus. Next base: position 8,164 of record JAQZBX010002352.1, on the reverse strand, counting down.
GTTGGTTCTGAAGAAGCAAATAGAATGAGGTCAGATGACCACTGATCAGTGTTTTTCCTTTGGGATTACATTAGCCTGTCTCCTTTTCTCCAGGTATTTCATTTGACACTATACAAGAGTGAGATCACAGCATTCTGCACAAAGAAAGGGACATAGCACGGAGATTTGTATAACCATATCCCAAGCAGTCTATGTCTATACTGCATCTCTGGTATAGAGGAGAGGCATATATATTTGTGTTTCCCACAAAACTTCTCATCTTTGGCATCCACCCAAGCAAGAAATCTGCCAGTCACTCTTGACTTCCTCCCTTAACTGAACCTTCACAGCCAATCAAATGCCAGGTCCTAAAGAGCTAACCTCATTAACATCTCCTAAAAATATTCTGCTATCTCCAGCCCTATTGCCACTGCTTTCTTCAGGACCTCATTATGTCTTGGCTGGAATTCTATAACATCCTCCTAACGAGTCTCCATTCCCCTATGCTGGCCCTGACCAAGCCATCCTCTACACTGCTAGAGTGAATTTATTAAAATGCAAATCCAACTATGAAACTCCCTTGCTTAAAAATCATCCAATGATTCCTTAAAATATTCATATTAAAGACCAAACTTCTTAACATGGCATGTAAGCCCTTTATGATTTGGCCCCTTCAACTTCCAATATCTCTTGTTGATACTCACCACTACTTTCATGCACTCTACACAGCAGCCATACTGAACTGCATGTAGATTCATACTTTCCTTCTCCCCATCCTCTCTTTGCTACCTAACTCCTCTCTGTCACCTCTGCTTCATCAATAGTCAACCCAGCCTTTAATCACCTGCTCAAGGAAGCCTTTCCTTATCCCCTCCCAGAGGCCCAACTTCTGGTGCCCTTTAAATTTTGTGCTGCCACCTGTCATCACCCTTATCGCTATACTCTACTGCACTGGAGCATTTGGATTGCTTGTCTTTCCTCATGCACCATCCCTCTTCTCACCTCAAGTCTACAATCAACTGGGGGATAGGAACAAATACTTGTCTTATTCCTATCACAGTGCTTTCCATGTACCTGCAATTTAGTATATACTCAGAAAATATTTTTAGAATGAATTAACTCACCAGAATAAATCACCTATTTACTTTCATGATTGCAAAACAAATTGTGTTTTTAATATAATTGAAACCATGCATGGTCAGGATTCAGAAATATGTATTTAAGAAACAGAAGTAAAGGAGTCATTTAGATCAGTTGGTCTGACCTTTATAAAATTTATGAGAAGAAACGTTATATAAATTTAGTCCATTGCCTATAAACAAAGTAAGGCAAAACCACCACCACCACAACAACAAAAAAACAAAATGAAGAAGGATTGACACACCTGTATTTGCACTGGAGCCAGAGTCATAGCTCATGCCTTTTAATTGTTGTAATTAAACAGTGAAAAGAACATTGAACGTGAAATTGAGATTCAGTAATCCTCAAGGACAGACATTTCATGAGTAACCAAACCTGACATTAAATGCAGGTCTTTTTTCCTTCAAAAGCAACTGAATCCTGTGTGAGTGCTAATTTGAATTCTTTTACTGAGTTGATACATGATGATAATGAATGATTACATTTTCTTATATAACAATATTTGTGTCCCTCTAACTGCTTTCATCAAAATATTGCAATGGTGAAAGAATAAAACATATGGTGATAATTTATACATCTTATGCATAATATTTGTAAATGCAGACCTTTTCAACATCATTGTTTATTTTATATTTTTAAATTTTTATTTCAACTTCAAAAAATAAAATAACAGACAAAAGGCAGCTTAACAAATTATGGATGCATTACTTTAAAAGTTGATTATTTTAGATTATCGACTATATGATATCTACTCGAAAAAATGCAATGATCTGGAATAGACAGGATAATTTTAATATTTTCAGGAAAATAATCTGTGGAATAAAGTAATTAAGTTAAAAAATATTTGAGGGCAGTGATATCATTAGTAAACCGAAAGTTTATTGTGCTGTGGGGAAATATATCACTTTAAATATGTTAAATCCTCTTTTTATGGTTGAAAGAAAATATACCTGACTTTCCTTGTGATGAGATTCAAACTCAAAAAAATAGATTTTTAGCCAGTGTTATTAAAAACATTTGTGAGGCAAAAGAAAAGGGGAGAAGGCTATGCCACATTGCAATATTAAGCTTCAAATGACCTTAATATTAGAGATATTATTAATATTTCAGTAATATAAATTGGAAGACTAGTAGGGAAGAAAACTTGGATTGATTTTTGAGAAGAGCACAAAACTGCAATATTTCTGGGGGACAATGTTAGAAGCTCTACTAGGCAGGGTAAAAAAGAGTGAATATAATTAAAACTATGTTAAAATGCCAGAAAACTGCTATAGGGAAAAATCCATTACTGACAAAGAATATAAATTATACATGACTTCAACTTTTATGTGTACATTGACTTTTTTTGCTATTTGGGGATTAATTAAAATCCTTGAAAGAAAATCAAAGCTCATTGAAAATACCAACTAAATTCTTAGATTTTAGAAAATGTTTTATACATCTTTACTTAATTCTGATGATAAAATTGTAGCATATGTTATTTGGGGACAATGTTTAATGACACCAATTCCTAGAACTAAATAAGTAATCAAAAATGGGACATCTTAATTATGCTTCAGTGGTGTGAGGGCCCTTTAATTATTTAATGTTTTATTCTTAGGGTCCAACAAATGCCAGTTGATTAATAAATGTTAGTTGAATGAAAGGTGACTTCAAATTGTAACTTTTTGAACTGATCATGAAGAGAAATTCTGTGTACTACATTCTTACAGTATTCTGGGGAAATATAAGGAAACGTTTAAATAATCATATCAATCATGCCATAATATCTTTTCATTAAATAATCTTTTCATTATTCAATTCATGATGTGATTATTTTGTGTCTATGTGAAACACAATTATATTTTAAGTATAAAAGACAGATAATAGGAAAAATAACAATCATTATTTAGATAAAATATATGGGGAGATTGGTCTAAAGATAAATATGACCATATTAATAATCTTATCATGCTCATTTATTTTAGCCAAAACAACGAACATCTATTGTGTCTTCTCTGGATTTTCATCGAATGAATCACAACCAAGAATATTTTGAAATCAACACATCTACAGGGTGTACACGCTTCACTTCCAGCCCTCCTGTTAGTCCACCCACCTCTTCTGTGGGAGCCATAGAAGTCAAGAACGAGGGAGCTGACCATACAGGTAGAGCAGTTTACTTATGCAACTATACTTTTGAACTTTTAATACTAAAGCCTTTATGAGTTACAAGAATTAAGGGGAGTCTTCATGCAAATTGCAATGTTTTTCAGTTCGCCTACATGTGTGGCAATGTAGGGCTTTAAGATTTTTGTCATAGGGTGGGCATATTATTCTTTCTGAATACATTAATGGCCTTTCAAGTGTTGGTTACTAAAAATGATTATTTAATGCTGTTATGGTGGTTAAATAGCCAGGGGCGTAGAAATGCTCTTCTTTTACCATGATTTAACCTTCTCCACCCAGTGTTTTCCACTAATCAGCACACAACTTTATTATTGGCTTCTTCAGTCTGGAAAACCCATATCAAGACTATCTGGTAAGACTGAATTGGAGAATGTGGCCTAAGTAGACATTCCATCTACTAAAACCAAAGTGAACTTGGAGAGGGGCATGAGATTGTGGGTAAGGTGAAGATTAAGGAAAATAACCACACTCAAGAGTAAAATATACCTGGTACCACCCTCATTGGGTCAATCAAATCCGATTGATTTACAATGCGTCCCTTTTTCAGGGAACAAGGAGATAATAATTGGTAAGGACAAGGGATAGAAATGTGGGAAATGGGGCCTAAAAAATTTCTTCCCATTATATCTAATTTACAAAGTCTATTCAACTACTTTCCTCCAGAGAAATATGATTTTTAAACTCAATATATATGATTAATATACATATATATTTAATTTATAAGTCTGGCATTTTTAAAAAATATATATTTTATTTATTTTTAAAAGATACTTAGATTACATAAAATGTTACATAAAAAAATATAAAAGATTCCCATATGCCCCACTCTCCACACATCCCACTTTTTCCCACATTAACAACTTCTTTCATTAGTGTGGTACATTCATTGCAATGATGAACACATTTTGAAGCATTGCCACTGAGGATGGATTATAGTTTACACTGTAGTTTATATCTCTCCCACTCAATTCTGTAGGTTATGGCAAGATATACAATGGCCTGGATCTGTCATTGCAATGTTACTCAGGTCAATTCCAAGTCCTGAAAATGCCCCCATATTGCACCTCTTTTTCCCTGTCCTTGACTACAGCATCTCCAGTGGCTACTGTCTTTACATCAATGATATAATTTCTTCCATTGCTAGAATCACAATAAGTCTACAGTAGAATACCACTAAGTCTATCCTAGTCCATATTTTATTCCCCAATCCTGAGGATTCTGGGATGATGATGCCCACTCCACCTCTAATTGAGAGAGGGCTTCGATCCCATACGGCTGATGGATGGGACTCTCTTGCTTGCAGTTGTAGACTCTCTCGGTTCCTTGGTGTGGTGGTTGTCCATCCTCACTTCCTTGTTAGTTGTCCTGGATGAGTCCAATGAACTGGAGAGTAGGTGTAGCAACTCTGCTTAGGCTCAGGGCCCAGCTGGCACATGGACAGCCCAGACCAACTCCAGCACCAATTATAGGTTCAAATAAAAGGGACAGAAGAGGCAGGTGTAGAGAAGGCACATCTGAGTCCAATTCTGTCACACTCAGGGGCACAAACTCCAAAGTAGGGCTCACTGGCAAGGCACCAAACTCTGGAGCTATCTGACTGGGCTTGGTGGCCTTGTTGAATATCAGATAACTGTATATGCGAGAATCTATTTCAGAACTCTCAATTCAGCTCCATTGGTCAGTATGTGTATCCTTGTGCCAATACCATGTAGTTTTGACCACTGTTGCTTATGTTTCAAAGTCTGGGAGTATGATTCCTCTGATTTAATTTTTCTTTTTCAATATGTCTTTGGCTATTCGGGGCCTCTTGCCCTTTCAAATAAATTTCATAGTTAGTTTTTCCAATTCAGTAAAAAATGCCGTGTTGATTTTTATTGAGATTGCATTAACTCTGTATATTAGTTTGGGTAGGATAGACATCTTAATGATATTTAGTCTTCATATCCATGAACAGGGAACATTCTTCCATTTATTTAAGTCTTCTTTGATTTCCTCTAACAGTGTTGTGTAGTTTTCTGTGTATAAGTGATTTACATCTTTAGTTAAATTTATTCCTAGGTATTTGATTTCTTTAATTACTATTGTAAATGGTATTTTTTTCTTGATTTCCTACTCAAATTGTTCGTTATTGGTGTACAGAAATGCTACTGATTATTGCACATTGATCTTAAAATCTGCAGCTTTACTAAACTCATTTATAAGTTCTAGAAGCTTTGTTGTATATTTCTCAGGGCTTTTTATATATAGGGTCATGTTGTCTGTAAATAGTGAAATTTTTACTTCTTCCTTTCCAATTTGGATGCCTTTTATATCTTTTTCTTGCCTCAGTGCTCAAGCAAGTACTTCTAAGACAATGTTAAATAGGAGTGGTGATAGTGGGCATCCTTGTCTTGTTCCCAATCTTAAAGATAACGCTTTTAGGATTTTGCCATTATATATGATATTAGCAGTGGGGTTTTCATATACGCCCTTTATAATATTCAGAAAGTTTCCTTCTATTCCTATCTTTTGCAGTGTTTTTTCAGGAAAGGGTGCTGTATTTTGTCAAATGCTTTTTCTGCATCTATAGATATGATCCTGTGATTTTTTTTTCCCGATCTGTTTATGTGGTGTATTACATTGATTGATTTTCTTATGTTGAGCCATCCTTACATACTTGGGATGAAATCCAGGTCATGGTGTATAATTTGTGTGATGTGCTTTTGAATATGATTAGCAAGTATTTTGTTGAGGATTTTAGCATCTAGGTTCATTAGAGAGATTGGTCTGTAATTTTCCTTTCTTGTGGCGCCTTTGTTGGCTTTGGTATTAGGGTAATGTTGGCATCATAGAATGAGTTAAGTATTGTTCCTTCTACTCCTATTTTTTGGAAGAGATGAAGCAGGATTGGTGTTAGTTCTTTCTGGAATGTTTGGTAGAACTCACCTGTGAAGCCATCTAGTCCTGGGCTCTTCTTAGTTGGGAGGTTTTTGATGACTGATTGTATCTCTTTACTCATGATTGGTCTGTTGAGTTCATAAATTTATTCTTTTGTCAGTGTAGGCTCCTAGTGTGTTTCTAGGAATTTTTCCATTTCCTCTAAATTATCATTCTTGTTGGCATATAATTTTTCAAAGTATCTTCTTATGATACTCTTTTTTCTGTGAGGTTGGTGGTGAGATCCCCTACCTCAATTCTTATTTTGTGTATTTGCATCTTCTCTCTTTTCTTGTTGTTAGTCTAGCTAAGGGTTTGTCAATTTTATTCATCTTGAAGAACCAGCTTTTGGTTTTGTTTATTTTTTCTAGTGCTTTCTTGTTTTCTATTTCATTTAGTTCTGCTCTAATCTTTATTTCCTTCTTTCTACTTCCTTTGGGGTTAGTTTGTTGTTCTTTTTCTAATTCTTCCAGGTGTGCAGTTAGATCTTCGATTTTAGCTTTCTTCTTTTTTGATATATGCATTTATGGCTATGAATTTTCCTCTCAGTACAGCTTTTGCTGCATCCCATAGTTTTGCTATGTAGTATTGTCATTTTCATTTATTTCAAGGTAGTTACTGATTTCTTTTGAAATTTCCTCCTTGACCCACTGTTTGTCTAAAAGTGTGTTGTTTAACTTCCATATCTTTGTGCCTAATCTGGTTCTCTGGCCCTTACTGATTTCCAGCTTCATTCCATTGTGGTCATAGAAATTACTTTGTAGAATTTCAATCTTTCTGAATGCATTGAGAATATTTCTGTGGCCTAGCATATCTTGGAGAATGATCCATGTGCACTTGAGAAGAATGTATATCCCACAGTATTTGGGTGTAGGTTCTGTATATGTCTATTAGGTCCAGATCTTCTAATGTATTATTCAGCATCTTTGTTTCTTTATTGATTCTCTGTCAAGATGTTTTGTCTAATGGTGATAATGGTGTATTAAAGTCCCCCATTATAACTGTAGAGGCATCTGTTTCTCCATTTAGTTTTTCCAGTGTTTGCCTCATGTATTTTGAGGCACCCTGGTTAGGTGCATAAATGCTTATGATTGTTCTTTCTTCTTGAAACATTACCCCTTTTACTAATATATAGTTTCCATCTTTGTCTCTTACAATAGTTTTGCATTTAAAGTCTATTTTGTCTGATATTAGTGTAGCTACTCCTGCCTTTTTTGTTTTTTGTTTGCTTATAAGATTGCTTTCCAGTCATTCACTTTCAGCCTCCTTGAATCCCTGGGTCTAAGGTGGGTTTCTGGTAGACAGCATATAGATGGGTCATGTTTCCTTATCCATTCTGCCAATCTCTGTCTCTTGACTGGTGAGTTTAATCCATCAACATTCCATGTTATTACTCTCAAGGAATTGCTTACATTAGCCATATTTTCTTTGGATTTATGTATGTCATATGTTGTTTTTATTTTCTTTTTGTCTTTTTAGTTGTCTTTACACTCTCCTCCAACTCTATCTCTCTTTTTTTTCCCTTTCGACCTGCAGAGCTCCTTTAAGTATTTCTTGACGGGCAGGTTTCTTTTGGCATACTCTCTTAATTTCTGTTTATCTGTGAATAATTTGAACTGTCCATCATTTTGGAATGCCAGCTTTGCTGGCGAGAGAATTCTTGGCTGGAAGTTTTTTTCTTTTGTACCTTAACTATGTCATACCACTGCCTTCTTGCCTCCATGGTTTCAGATGAGAAATCAGCATTTCATCTTATTGAGCTTCCCTTGTAAGTGATGGTTCTCTTTTCTCTTGCTGCCTTCAGTATTTTCTCTTTGTCTTGAGCATTGGACAGTTTGACAAGTATATGTTGTGGAGTAGGCCTATTGGGATTTATACTTTGGGGTGTCCTGCACTTTCTGCACATGTACGTCCATCTCCCTCAATAGGGTTGGGAAGTTTTCAGCCATTACTTTCCCCA
>JAQZBX010002351.1:0-72885 GCA_029593785.1 Cabassous unicinctus | reverse complement strand
ACAATCAATATTAAAACACAGAACTCACTTAGGGAAGTGTGAAAACACTATCTTGATTAGTTTTTAAACTAAGAAAATACATATTTATTCACCACTATGTACTTATATTGCCTTACAATCAATGCTTTTTTAAATAAGATATGTAGATTACATAAATGTTACATAAAAAATATAGGGGATTCCCATATGCCCCGCTCCCCACCCCTCCCACATTTTTCCTCATTAACAACATCCTTCATTACTGTGGTACATTAATCACAATTGATGAACATGTTTTGGAGCATTGCCAGTAAGCATGGATTATAGTTTACATTGTAGATTACACTCTTTCCTACACAATTCTGTAGGTTATGGTAAGATATATAATGGCCTGTATGTGTCATTACAATGTCATTCAGGATGATACTCATGTCCTGAAAATGCCCCTGTATTTCTGTTTTTCCCTCTCCCTTCCCTCAGAAGCTCCAGTGGCCACTGCCTCCACATCAATGATATAATTCATTCCATTGGTAGAATCACAATAAGTCTCTAGTAGAATACCAGAAGTCTACTTTAGTCCATAGTTCATTCCCCAATCCTGAGAATTCTGGGATGGTGATGCCCATTCCACCTCTAATTGAGAGGGGGTTTCAATCCCATATGGCTGTTGTATGGAACTCTCTTGTTTGAAGTTGTAGACTCTCTCGATTCCTTAGTATTGTGGTTGTCCATCATCTCCTTTTAGTTAGTTGTCTTGGGTGAGTCCAATGAACTGGAGAGTAGGTGTTGCAACTCAGTTGAGATTCTGGGCCCAGCTGACATATGGACAACCCAAAGATTTAAGTCTCTTGGACGTACACTTACCAACTCTAGTGCTAATTATAGGTTCAAATAGAAGGGACAGTAGAGCCATATGTAGGGGAACCACAACTGAGTCCAACTCTGTCACACTGGGAAGCATAAATTCCAAAGTAGAGCCCACTGGCAAGGCACCAAAGTCCTGAGCTATCTGCTCTGACTATAGTATCTGGATGTCTCCAGAACCCTCAGAAACCCTGCTATTTTGGATAGTATCTACTTTGACTGTCAGTGAGATTCTGCTGAGACATGCATAGCCTAATCTCTGAAAATGACTCACTTTGAAGTCTCTTAGCCATATAAAAATTCATTTGTCTTTACCTTTCCCACTTTTTGGTCAAGGGCTTTTTCCAGTTGCATTGTTAGTTGGTAGTATCCCTTGGTGCCAGTAAGGCTCATCCCCAGGAGTCATATCCCATGCTGGGGGGAATTTATTATATTTATATGCTGAGTTTAGCTTAGAGAGAGGCCCACATTTGAGCAAATGAAGCTCTCAGGAGGTAATGCTTAGACACCCTATAATCCTAGGCTAAGTTTCAACTTCAAGAGTAATGGTCCATAAGCACAGTCATCAATATCAAGGGCCTGTCAATGGATCATCGTCCTTCACTAGTTATTGTCTCTGTACTTGGGGGATTCTTGCTGTTCCATTAGAGAATGTCGCAGAGCTCCCCAGGATGGGAATTTGATATTCTTTTGGTTATTTTGTGACTCTCCACCCACTGTGACGATGCCCATGAACATTTGAAGACATTTATATGCCTTATATATATGCCCAGGTGAACTTCCTCACATGTATCCCCAATCACTGACACCTCACATCAGTGATCTTCCTCTGCCATAGTCATAACCCTTCTGTGATCCAAAACCACTTCAAAAATGAAGCCAATAAAATAGCCAAATATAATTAATAAGAGAATGAAATAATAATTATATTTTTAAAAATAAGAAGTAAAATTAAAAAAATAAAAAAATAAAAATGAAAAAAAATTGGGGATAATAAAAAATAACGAAAAAAAAAATTTTAAGTTTTGACATTATGGCTTTCATCTATTGTGCTGTACGTACAGTGACTTTTTCTTCCATTTATTACCCCAGTGTCTACTTTTTTCATTTTGTCTTCAAAGAAGATTTAGTTTACAGAAATGTCACATACAGAACACAGGGGATTCCCATATACCCAACATCCTTCCCCTTTTCTCCCTTCCCCTATTAATAACATTTTACATGTTGGTGGTATATTTGTTACAACAAATGTACAAATATTGAAACATAGCTACTAACCATGGTCAATGGTTTACATTATGGTTTACATTTTAGACCATTACTTTCATAAATTTTGATGAAATTTAACATGGCCTGTATCCATCATTGCAAGATCAGGTAGAACATTTCCCTCACCCCCAAAATACCCCCTGTTCCATCTATTCTATTCCTCATTCCCCCTCCCCTTGAGACTCACAACAACCACCAAGCTTCACTTCTTGAAGGACAAGATTCATAGTTACTTGCAACAACACTGAGGGCTTGACACACTAGTCTGTCCTACCCCACTAGGCACCACCCCTGCTCTTGAGAGACTCTACTCCTCTATTTGAGAATATAGTAGGCCTCCCCAGGATGGGAGTCCAACACTTTCTCGCTCATTATGTGGGCACTCCCTAGAAGCCTGCCCCAGGTACGCCCTGTCCCAAATGGCACCCATACCTAACACCCTAAAACAGTAACCTTCCTTTGCCATATTGCCAAAAGAGCATTCAAAACAATTTAGTTTCAACAAGTACCTGCCAATCCCTTGTTCAACTGCTTCCTCCCCCAGCCCTTCCCCCAGTTCCATGAACAGTCCAACCCACCCTCTTGAACATAGCCCCTGACAAACCTGCACCACCCAAACCAATATTATCACTGAACGCCTGTCATTACCCCCCACACACAACTACAGACCTCCACCTTATCTTAGATTTTGTCCATATGGACGTTGGCTCACAACCTTCTTCTCCCTTTCTATTTCCTGTAAACCTATCTTCCAGACTCTAGTGCTGTGAGTATGCACAATTTGCTTAATTCATATCTGTGAGGCCATGTAATATTTATCCTTCAGTGCCTGGCTTGCTTCACTAACATAAGGAGCTCAAGATTCATCAATGTTATCCCATGTGTTATTACTGTATTCCTTCTTACAGCTGAATAATATTCCATTGTATGTATATGCCATAATTTTTTTTATACATTCATCTGTTGAAGGGCATTTGGGTTGATTCCAACTTTGGCAATAGTGAATAAAGCTGCTGTGAATATTGGTGTGCATATATTTGTTCATGTCCTTGCTTTCAGTTTTTCTGGGTATATACCCAGTAGTGGAATTGCTAGATCATATGGCATTTCTATAGTTAGTTTTCTGAGGAACTGCTAAACTGTCCTACACAATGGCTGCACCATTCTACATTCCCACCAGCAGTGGATGAGGGTTCCCATCCCTCCACATCCTCTCCAACACTTGTAGTCCTCTGCTTTTTTAATGGCCGCCAGTCTAATGGGTATAAGATGATATATAGTTTTGATTTGCATTCCCCTAATAGCTAGTGATGTTGAGCATCTTTTCATGTGTGTTTTAGCCATTTGTATTTCTTCTTTGGAGAAGTGTCTATTCAAATCACTTGCCCAATTTTTGAATGGGTTGTTTGTCTTTTTGTTTTTCGAGGTATAAGATTTCTTAATACATGCTAGATATTAGGTTACTTTCCAATATATGTTTACCAAATATTTTCTCCTATTGAGTAGGCTGCCTTTTCACTTTCTTGACAAAATCCTTTGAGGTGAAAAAGTTTTTAATTTTGAAGAGGTTCCATTTATCTATTTTTTCTTTCATTGTTCCTGTTTTGGGTGTGAAGTTCATGAAACCATTTCCTAATACATGACCCTGTAGGTGTTTCCCAAAATTATCATCCAAGGCCTTTATGATCTTGGCTCTTGTATTTAGATCTTAGATCCATTTTGAGTTTATTTTTGTATAAGGTGTGAGGTGGTGTTCCTCTCTCACTCTTTTGAATATGGATATCCAGTTCTCCAAACACCATTTGTTGAAGAAACCATTCTCTCCCAGTTGAGTGGGCTTGGTGGCCTTGTATATCAGATGATTGTATATGCAAGGATCTATATCGGAACTCTAAATTCGTTTCCATTGGTCAGTATGTCTTATCCTTTTGCCAATACCATGCAGTTTTGACTACTGTAGCTTTGTAGTATGTTTTAAAGTTAGGCAGTGTGATTCTTCCATTTTTGTTTTTCTTTTTCAATATGTCTTTGGTTATTTGGAGCCTCTTGCCCTTTCAGATAAGTTTCATAATTAGTTTTTCCAGTTCAGTAAAAATGCTGTGGTGATTTTTATTGGGATTGCATTAAATCTGTGGATCATTTCGGGTATGATAGACATCTTAATGATGTTCAGTCTTTCTATACATGAACTGGGAATATTCTTTCATTTATTTAATTCTTCTTTGATTTCCTTTAACAGTGTTGTGTATTTTTCTGCATATAGGTAATTTACATCTTTAGTTAAATTTATTCCTAGGTATTTGATTCTTTTAGTTGTTATTGTAAATGAGACTTTTTTTCTTGATTTCCTCCTCAGATTGTTCATTATTGATGTATAGAAATGCTACTGAATTTTGCACATTGATCTTAAAACTGGTAACTTTACTGAACTCATTTATAAGCTCTAGAAGCGTTGTGTAGCTTTCTTAAGGCTTTCTATGTATGTTATCTGCAAAGAGTGAAATTTTTAATTTTTCTTTTCCAATTTGGGTGTCTTTTATATCTTTTTCTTGCCCAAGTACTTGAGCAAGTACTTCTAACACAATGTTAAATAGGAGTGGTGAAAGTGGGCATCCTTGTCTTGTTCTTTATCTTAGAGGGAAGCTTTTAGGATCTCACCATTGAATATGATGTTAGATGTGGGTTTTTTCATATATACCCTTTATCATGTTGAGGAAGTTTCCTTCTATTCCTATCTTTTGCAGTGTTTTTATCAAGAAAGGGTGCTGTATTTAGTCAAATGCATTTTCTTCATTTTTTGAGATGATCATGTGATTTTTTTCTTTCGATCTGTTTATGTGGTGTATTACATTGATTGATTTTCTTATTGCACCATCTTTGCATACCAGGGATAAATCCCACTTGGTCATGGTGTATAATTTGCTTGATGTATTGATGAATACGATCAGCAAGTATTTTATTGAGGATTTTACCATTTAGGTTCATTAGGGAGATTAGTCTATAGTTTTCTTTTCTCATGACATCTTTATTTGGCTTTGGGTTAGGGTAATGTTGGCATCACAGAATGAGTTAGGCAATGTTCCCTCCACTTATATTTTTTGTAAGAGTTTAAGCAGGATTTATGTTAGTTCTTTCTGGAATGTTTGGTAGAATTCAGCTGTGAAGCCATCTTGTCCTGGGCTCTTCTTAGTTGGGAGGTTTTTGATGACAGATTCCATCTTGTTACTTGTGATTGGTCTGTTGAGCTCATCAATTACTTTTTTCATCAATGTAGGCTGTTTATGTGTTTCTAGGAATTTGTCCATTTCCTCTAAATTATCCATTTTATTGGCATATAATTTCTCAAAATATCCTCTTATGATACTCTTTATTTCTGTGGGGTCAGTAGTGATATCCCCTTCCTCATTTCTAATTTTATATATTTGCATCTTCTCTCTTTTTTTCTTTGTTAGTCTAGCTAAGGTTTTGTCAATTTTATTAATCTTCTTGAAGAGCCAGGTTTTACTTTTGTTTATTTTTTCTAGTGCTTTCTTATTTTAATTTCATTTAGTTTTGCGCTAATCTTTGTTATAGTCTTCTTTTTTAATATAGGCATTTCTGGCTATGAATTTCCCTCTCAGTACAGCTTTTGTTGCATGCCATAGGTTTTCATGCGTTTTGTTGTCATTTTTAAGGTAGTTACTGATTTCTTTTGAGATTTCCTCCTTGACCCACTGTTTTGTCTAAGAGTGTGTTGTTTAGCTTCTATATATTTGTGCCTAATCTGGTTCTGTGTTCTTTACTGATTTCCAGTTTCATTACATTATGGTCAGAGAAATTACTTTGTATAATTTCAAACTTTCTTAATTAATTGAGAGTTGTTCTGTTGCCTAGCATGTAGCCTATCCTGGAGAATGATCCATGTGGACTCAAGAAAAATGTATATCCAACTGTATTTGGGTGTAGTGTTCTGTATATGTCTATCAGGTTCAGATCCGCTAACGTGTTATTCAAAGTCTTTACTTCTTTGTTGATTCTCTGTTGAGATGTTCTGTAAAATGGTGATAATGATGTATTAAAGCCCCCCAATATAATTGTAGAGGTATCTATTTCTCCACTTAATTTTTCCAGTGTTTGCCTCATGTATATTTTGGGGCACCTTGGTTAGGTGCATACATATTTATCATTGTTCTTTCTTCTTGATATATTACCCCATTTATTAATATATAGTGTCTGTCTTTTTCTCTTACAATAGTTTTGCACTTAAAGTCTATTTTGTCCTATAATAGTATAGCTATTTCTCCTTTTTTGGTTATTGTTTGTTTGTAAAATTGTTTTCCAACCATTCACTTTCAGCCTCCTTGCATCCTTGGGTTTAAGGTGGGTTTCTTGTAGACAGCATATAGATGAGTCATATTTCCCTATCCATTTTGCCAATCTGTCTCTTTACTGGTGAGTTTAATCCATTAACATTCAATGTTATTATTGTCAAGGAATTACTTATATTAGCTATAGTTTCTTTGGGTTTATGTATGCCATATGTTGTTTTTATTACTCTTTTTATCTTTTTAGATGTTCTAAGACTCTCCAACTCTCTCTCTCCTGTTTTTCTTTTTCTTTTGACCTGCAGAACTCCTTTTAGTATTTCTTGAAGTGCAAATTTCTTTTTCACATACTCCTTTAATTTCTGTTTGTGAATATTTTGACCTCTCCCTCATTTTTAAATGCCGGCTTTGCTGGATAGAGAATTCTTGGCTGGAAGTTTTTTCTTTTAGCCCCTTAACTATGTCACACCACTGCCTTCTTGTCTCCATGGTTTCAGATGAAAAACCAGCACTTAATCTTATTGAGCTTACCTTGTATGTGATGGATCCGTTTTTTCTTGCTGCTTTCAGTATTCTTTCTTTGTCCTGAGAAGTGGACAACTTGACAAGTATATGTCTTGGAATAAGCCTGCTAGGATTTATACTGTTTGGGGTGTACTGCATGTCATGGACATGTATGTCCACCTCCCTCAATAGGGTTGGGAAGTTTTCAGCTATTATTTCCTCCAGCACTCCTTCTGATCCCTTTCTGTTTTCTTCTCCCATTGCATGTCCATAATGTGTATGTTTGTGCATTTTGTGTTGTCATTCAAATCCCTAAGTCCCTGCTGGATTTTTCTATCTTTTTATCTATCAGTTCTACTATCTGTTTGATTTCAGATGTACTGTCTTCCACATTGTTGATTCTTTCCTGTGCCTTTTCAAATATACTGATGTGTGCTTCCAGTGTGTTTTTGATTTCTTGGATTGTACTGTTCATACTTACCTTTTCAAGTATGTTTGCAATTTCTTCAGTATGTTCTCCCAGTGGCTTCTTAATATCCTTAATCTCTTCCTTTACTTCATTAAGTTGATTTATGATATTTGTTTGGACTTCTCTGAATAGTTATTACATGTTCTGCATCTCCTCCTGGTTTTTAGTTTGTTCATTGGACTGGGCCATGTCTTCCTGTTTCTTAGTATGTCTTGTAATTTTTTGTTAGTGTCTAGGCCTCTGTTTATCTTGATGGATTTCCTCAGTTGATTAGCTTCTCTCTGTACTCTATGGTTTTATTTTGTTGTTTTTGAGTGCAGTAAGGTTTCACTTTGACACTTCATTCTTAGTATTCTTTTTCCTTGTTGTTGTCTATATTCCTTTGGGGGAAAAAATTAGGACCAGAGAAAAGGAAAGAGACAGGAAGAGAAAAAGAATAATAGTAATAATAGTAAAAGGTAGGAGGGGAACCATACAAGACCTAGGAAATTGAATAATTAACACGAGTAAGAAGTACAGAAGAATAAGATTAGAAAAGTAGAATAGAGACAATGAAACAAGAAACAGAAAAGAGAAAATATATAGAATTAATTAAAAGGCCAGAATGATGGAAAGAGGGAAAAAGAAAAAAAGGGGGAGAGAAAGAAAAAGAGTAAAAACAGAAAGAAAACAGAGAAAAAAGGAAAGAGAAATAAAAACATGAAAAATTGAAGACCAAACAAAAAGAGGTGGAATGAAAGAACAACAGAAAACAGAAGATATAAAGAAGGAGAGAAAAGAAATAGCAGAGATGCAAAGGAAGGGGAAACACAACAAACAAGAAACACAACAAACTAGCAACTCGTTTAAAAAAAGGAGAAAGAAAAAAATCAGAAAACAGAAATAAACATGGAAAAACAGCCTTCTCTCTTAGATCCCTAAGGATCTTCTCAGGCTGCTGGTATTCATCAATCAATAACCCTTCAGCCTGCCCTCCATAGGTTTTGAACTGGACTTTAGTGAGTAAAATAAGGAAAATTGAAAATTAAATAAGAGATGCAAGAAAAGCTAATATAAACAGAATGTCTATATGTTCCCTGTCATAAAGTTTCAGTTGGATGCCTATTAACCTAGTGAATCACTTCTCAAAGAGGAGCTGGGAATCAAACTTGGGATCTTGTATATGCTAGGCAATAATTCTTCCACTAAGCTAACCTGTCTTCCTAGGTTAGTTAGTCTTTCAGAAGACTATCTGCCCCTTTTGCCTTGGGCAAGTTAGATTCCCTAGAGTCCACTGGTGACTTGCTGATCAGTCAGCTGTCTGTCTCTGCCTCCTTTCTGATGTATTTCCTCTCTTTACCTAGGCAGCTGGGCATGACAACCTGTCTAAGGAGATCTCCCTCCCCTAGCCCTGTTGAGTCAGGGTCCTTTCCGATATTCAAGGGGCACTTGGCTGGCTAAACTCACCACAAAGAAACCACTCTCCACCTTCCCAGACCCTTCTTCAAAGGAAATCTGCCCTCACACTCCATTCAGAGGAGTGAGCCAATGGCTCCACCTAGGTTCTTTGTCCTGAGGGCAGGATGTATGTGCTGCTTCCAGCTACAGGGGTGATAAACTCATGGTTTTCCTTCGGCTTCTTTAACTTTTCAGTACCCTCCTAGATGGCTCAGAGCACCCTCCCCTTCTATATGTATTCAAAGGAGCTGGCAGGGAGGAAGATGTCTGCTCTCTTCTCAGTTAGATACAATTCACCAGGAGTTTTACCCTCACTTAATATATTGGAGGTGGGGGAGGGGAGCCTTTCCCAGCAGCATGGAGATTTAATAACTCACAGCTTGTTGTTTCAGCTTCTTCATCTCTTGTCCCTCACTCTCCTGGGAGTTGTGAAGCAGTGTCCTGGTCTGCTGTACCCCAAAGCAGGCCATCAATGCAGTCTTTGGCTCTTTCTCCATTGTTTTAGTGAGAGCTGACCCTTATCTGCCTAACCCGTCTGCGGTGTTACCACCTCTCTATTGTTTTTGTATCCTCAATTACATTTATTTCTACTTTCTTCTTTGTATTTCTTTCCTTTTGCTTGCTTTGGGATTTAATTTGCTCATCTTTTTCTGGATCTTCCAGATGTACAGTTTAGTCTTTGATTTTAGCTCTTCTTCATCTGTTTCTTGCCCTGCATATGCAGTACTATTTTTAAGAGTATACTTTTTTGCATTGTTGTTTCACCTCCAGGAGTAAACTTCCTTTCCTCTGCTCCTTCTCCAAGTATCTTGATTGGTTCTGGTTTTTTGGCATGTATAGTTGTGGGGTTTTTTTTTTACACTTCTTTCATTGTCTTTATGTGCTTTTGCTTGGAGAACAAATTGTGGGAGGAGTTTTACCCAGGAGAGGACCTTCCCAATTCAGTGTTCCCCAGCCAAAACAGAGCCAGGAATCCTAGAAGGGGGTGCTAACAGGCTCCAAAGTGCCCTAGGGAGGGGATCAGGAGGGATGCCAAAAGCCTCTGACAGTGCCCCAAAGCTGGGCTTTCCTGGTCTGTCCAGCAGGTGTCATCCTTCTGGAAGCTGTTTCCCACAACCATGAGGAAGCATTTAATTCTCCACTGCTTTTGCCTCTGTCCATGGCAGAGTTGAAACCTTTGCTCTTGCTGCCTTTGACCAGGGCAGGTTGAAACGGTAGATCAGAGCCAGGGTACAGTGATCCAAATTCACTAATCAAAAGTTGTGATCATTGCTTGGCCATGCCCACCCACTGTTCTTGGGGAAGAGTATTTTTATGTTCCTTACTGTCAGCAGCTGCTAGCCAGGGACTGGACCCCAAGGTGGCCCACCATGAGCATAAGGAATGGAGGCTAGCAGCTGCTCCTGTACTTAACCATAGTTTATCAGCCTCTTCCTTCTGTTCTTCCTTGAATGCTGTACCTTGTTCTTCTGTCCTCCAGAGCCCTAGAGCAGTTGTTTCAGAGAGTTTCTGCCTGTTTATAGATGTCTTGGAGAGAGGACTGAGTCCTGGATCTCCCTACTCTGCTGTCTTCCCCAGAAGTCCTTCTACCATGCTATTTTGATTACTGTAGCTTCGTAATAATTTTAAAAATTGGGAAAAGTCCTCCAATTTCATTCTTTTTTTCAAGAGGATTTTGGGTATTTGGCCCATTTGATTCTTTCATATAAATTTGATGATTGCTTAATTTCTGTAAAATCTGTAGGAATTTTTATTGTAATTTAATTTAATCTGTAAATAGCTTTTGGTAGAATTATCATCTTAACAATATTTAGTCTACCAATCCATTAACATGGAAAGTTCTTGCATTTATTTAGGTCTGCTGTGAATTATTTTAACACTATTTTGCAGTTTTCTGAATACAATGCCTTTACACCCTTGACATTTGTTATGGAATAAGTTCCAGACATGTTTCATGTCTACTCACCACATTCTTTAACAGATGCTAGAGGGAATCTTTCTTGGATACTCAATGTGGGAACTTAGCAGGGTTCTTGGAGGTAAAGCCCAAGAAAGTGTGGGGTGATTTACTGTGGCACCAGAAGTTTCTCTCTCAAGCTTGTCCTTTCTTAGCATCCAGAAATTCATCAACACTTAAAAGTCATATCATTTAAATTCATATCATTTAAGTGTTTCCACTTTCTGGCTCCAGCAGGTTTTGCTCTGTGTAAACACATATTAGTAGATATATGTCTCTGGATGCACCTGTCTTTCCAGATTTCAGGGTGGTAGTTAGCTCTATGAACTTGATTAGCCAATGTAACCAAAAAAGTCATTGGTTTTCAGTTTATCCATTTTCTTGTTTTAAGGATGCCATGTTGACTTCCAAGCTCTTTATATATTGCAGTAAAATTGGAAGAAGTCCTAAAGAACTAGAAGTCCTAGGAGAAGGTGTTTGGGCCAGTAACCAGAAACAGAAGGAAGAACCATTGAAGAATAGTAGAAATAAAACTCAATGATACAACACCTTTTGACTGGACTATAAAAATTAAAATAAAATAATCATACAACAAGAATGAAATGAGATAAAATTGGAGTTGAATTTTTTTTTAAAGTAAATGGTCCAATTAAGGCAAAATTGTGCATTTGCATCTCCTTATTGTTTCATTTTGGTATTTTCATAGCATTGTAACTATAAAACCTTCATACAAATGACATTCATTCTGATTAGTATAGAATAATAGAAAGGCTGTCTCCTTTTGAGACTGATGGAGGAACTTGGGAGGTATTTGTGTAGCCAGAAAGTTTCCTCACATGTTAACAGAGTCCGCATATGAAAAATAAGGGTTTTCAGGAAGTCTACAAATGTGGAAATCAATAGTGTGCCTGGAGCATACACAGTGTCATAGACTGGATAAATAAACTTGACATGTATATGAATCCATATTAAATTCCTTTCTCTAGCTGGGAATATGGTTTGTTGACATACAAAATATTTCGTGAGTATTAACTTAGGCATTTATACAATGAATATCATATATAATAGCTTTATGTTGAACCAGAAAAATACATATAGATAAATATTAATATCTGTCTTCAAAGCCATGTAAATGAACTTTTATATCCTTACCCCATTCAAAGATAATGCTTCCGATGTAGTTAAATGAATAAGCATGGCTTTTATGTATGCCTTTTCCATACTAAGCACATGTAATAAATGTACAGTGCATCAACCAAATTTCTCATATCACAGTGGTTTTCATTTCTTTCTTGCCACAGCAAACTTTTAATTTCTATGATACAATAAAGCTCAGAGAAAAATATGTAAATCAGAAAAAATACATTTGGTAGATTAAATTTTGTTTTTCATCTTTGTGAAATAAGGCCATAATTGTTATTTGATTTGAATCTCTTGTCTCAAATTTGACCTAGTAAGAATTGGGCAAGTAGTCCTTGGATTTTATCTGGCAATTGGACTTTTTTTTTATTATAGAGAATTAGATGTAGCTAGGAGGAACTGTTAATGAATTAAAAAAAAAACAAAAACAATTAATATGAACATACTTAAAAGAATTATGATTCTTTAATTTTCACCTCCAAAACTCATGTTCTGCTTTCGGCAGCTGATTTTTCTCTCATTATTAAAGATAACTTGAATTACAGCCAGCATCTACTCTCCAGTTCACCAGACTCACCCAGGACAACTAATAAAAGGCAGATGATGGACAACGCTCATCCCAAGAAGCAGAGTGTATCTGCAATTTGCAAGCAAGACAGTTCCATCCCTCTGCCACATGGGATTTAAGCCCCCACTCAATCTGAAGCAGAGTGGGCATTACCATCCCCAAATTCTTAAGACAGAGGAATGAACAAACATAAGAGGGGAATGCAATTATGGACAAATATAGGCTAAATATTATTGTAGTAATGGAAGAACTTGTAACATTGATAAAAAGACAGTAGTCATCAGATGTTCTGAGGGGAGGAAGAAGAGTTGTAACATGGGGCATTTTTTAAAGATACTTTGATTACATAAATGATACATAAAAAATGTAAGGGATTTCCACATGCCCCACTCTCTATCCCTCCCACACTTTCTCATATTAACAACATCCTTTATTAGTGTGGTACATTTGTTACAATTGATGAACACATATTGAAGCATTGCCACTAAGTGTGGATTATAGGTTACATTATAATTCAAACTCTCTCCCACACAATTTTGTAAGTTATGACAAGATATATAATGGCCTATATCTGTCATTGCAAAGTCATTCAGGACAATTCCAATGTCACAAAAATGCCCTCCATAGTACACCTATTTTTCTCCTTTCCCTCCCCTCAGAACCTCTAGTGGCCACTCCCTCCACATCAATGATAAAAGTTCTTCCATTGCTGGAATAACAATATGTCTATAGTAGAATAAGAGTAAGTCTACTCTAGTCCATTGTTCATTCCCCAGACCTGAGGATTCTGGGATGGTAATGCCCACTCCACCTCTAACTGAGAGGGGCCTTAGATCCCATGTGGCAGATGGATAGGGCTATCTTGCTTGCAGTTGTAGACTCTCTCTGCTCCTTGGGATGGCCATTGTCCATCATCATCTCTTTGTTAGTTGTCCTGGGTGAGCTTAATGAACTGGAGAGTAGGTGTTGCAACTCTGTTGCGATTAAGGGCCTGACTGGTACATGGAAATCCAAAGATTTAAGTCTCTTGGACATAAACCTATTAACTCTAGTACTAACTATAGGTTCAAATAGAAGGGGCAGAAGAGCCATATGTAGGGAAAACACAATTGAGTCCAACTTTGTCACACTGGGGAGGATACATTCCAAATTAGGGCCCACTGAGTGGGTGCCAAACTCCTGAGCTGTCACCTCTCCTATAGTGACTGGATGTCACCAGAGCCCTTGGGAGCCCCGCTATTTGAGGTAATATTTACTGTGGCAGTCAATAAGATCCTGCTGAGACATGCATAAGCGTAACCTTCGGAATGACCTCTGGACTAACTTTGAAGTCTCTTAGCCATATAAACTCATTTGTCTTTACCCTTTCCCCCTTTTGGTCAAGGTCTTTTTTCAACTGCTTTGCTAGTTGGTGCTTAGTAGTAATCCCTTGGTGCCAGGGAGGCTTATCCCTGGTAGTAACGTCCATGGAGGGTGGAAGGTAATAAATTTATATGCTGAGTTTGGCTTAGAAAAAGGCCACATATGAGCAACAAAGAAGCTCTCAGGAGGTAGCTCTTAGGCAACACATAATCCTAAGTTACATTTCAATTTCAAAAGGAAAGGTTAATAAGTACAGTCATCAATATCAAAGGCCCATCAATGATCCACCCTCCTTCAGTAGTCACTGTCCCTGTACTCAGGGGATACTTGCTTCCCAATAAAGAATGTGGCAGAACTCCCCAGGATGGGAATTGGATAGTCTTTCAGTTATTGTGTGGATCCCCACCCACTGTCACAATGCCCCATGAACACCTGAATTCTTTCATATGCCTTATGGGTATATCCCAGGTGATCCTCCTCTCCTGCCACACAGTTGTAACCATTCTTTGAACCAAAACTTCTTCAAAAATGAAGCCAACAAGATAACTGAATAAAATTGCATAAGAAAATGAAATAATAATGATATATTTAAAATGACAAATAAAATTTAAAAAAATTAAAAAGAATTTGAAATAACAAAAAAAATAATTAAAAAATAAAATTAAAAAAATAAATTTTGGCTTTATGTCTTTCATCACTGTAAGATCTTTTGTCTTGTATGTACAGTGACATTTTCTTCCATTTATACTCCCAGTGTCTTTTTTTTTTTTCATTTTATCTTCAAAGAAGCTTTATGGTACAGAAAAGTTATGTACAGAATATAGGGGATTCCCATATACCCGACATGTTCTCCTTTTTCATTTTCCCCTATCAACATTTTACATGTGGGTGGTACATTTGTTAGCAATTGATGTACAAATATTGAAGCATTGCTACTAACTATGGTCTATGATTTACATTATGGTTTACATTTTGGACCATACACTTTTATAAATTTTGATGAAATTTAACACGGCCTGTATCCATCATTGCAAGATCATGTAGAACAATTCCAATGCCTCCAAAATGCCCCATGTTCCATCTATTCTATTCCTCTCTCCCCCTCTCCTCAGGACACATGGCAACTACCAAGCTTCACTCCTTGAAGAACAAGATTTATAGTTACTTGCAACAACATTGTGGGCTTGACATACTGGCCTGGCTTTCCTTATCAAGAACTGCCTATGCTCTCAAGAGACTCCTGCCCCTCTATTTGGGAACATAACAGGACTCCCCAGGATGGGAGCCCAACATAGGGCATTTTTGAGACATTGTAATTCTTCTGTATGACTTAGGAATGGTGGGTACACGCCATTATACATTTTGTCAAAGCCTATAAATTGGGCAGTGCAAAGTGTAAACCATAATCTTAACTATAGACCATGCTTAGTAGCAATGCTTCAATATCTATTCTTCAACTGTAACAAATGTACCACACTAATGAAAGATTTGTTAATGGGGGAAAGTGTGGGAGGGTGTGGAAAGTGTGTGATGTAACATTTATGTAATCTAATGTTCATTTAAAAATAAAGAAAAAAATGTAACATGGAAGTTTATTGAATTTTGATGTCCAGCTCCTTGTTTTCCAGAGTAGGGATAGACATCCCAGTTATCATCTTTATTTTAGCTTTAATGCCTAATTGCCAACACAGAGACTTAATTTGTTCTATTCTATGCCAGTAACACTAAATTAAGATATGCATCAGAATGAAAAGTTACTCAAAAAAATGTCATTACATGTAACTGTCATCAATATAGTTAGAACATGTACAGACCTCTATGTCTATATCATATAGGCAGTACAATTTAATAGTTAAAATTTTTACCTAGAGTTGAAATAATGAGGATTGAATTTTACATCTACACATCTTATTATGGGCCTTGGATAAATATCACAATTTTTAATCCTCAGGTTTCTCACCTGACTAAATGGGAATAATAATAAATTAGCATAGATTTGCTTTAATGATTAAGTTCAAGAATCTATGTAAGGGACATGCACACTTTCCTGTCAAATGGTAAAGTCCATAATAAATATTAGCTATATGCAACATATAATTTGCTATATACCTGGAAAATCTTTTCACAAGTAATTATTTCCCTCCCAAGCATCTTAAATTTCGTAATTGAAATACGAGTTTATAAATTTGAAGAGACTTCAGAAGTCAGATACTGCTTGAATTAGTGTTTAGTAAAACTTTCATAAGATAGCTTGTGAGTAGAGATAAGTGCTTTTGTATTCTTCCCTTAGTGATCCTATCTTATAATGAAAATGCTTCAAGGAAGAGTAATTGCTTGAATTGATTCTCACTAAGTGATTAGTTCCTGATGAGGGTATCTATGTTTCATGGGAAGGCAGGTTTACATAGCACATAAGAACATGGACACAGAAGTTGAATTGTGGTTCTAATAGTCAATAGTAATCTTGGGAAAGTTTTTTAATTTTTCCTATGCCTCATTGTAAAATGAGGATAAAATTTTATGTACCTCATGATATTGTTGTTATGGATAAATAAGTTAAAATTTTTAGATCACTGAGAAAAGTGCCTTGGGTATAACAAAAGTTATACCAGAGCATATTATTATTACTATCATATCATTATTCCAAGAGAGATATAAGAAAGCATGGAGAGGAAACATAAAAAAGGCCGTTTTCAAGAATTGCGGTTTAGCCACAAATCATCTTCTTTGACAAAACTTAACTAAGAGAGTCCCAAATTACTAGCATCAACAATCACCTAGCAGAAAAACTAGGTAAATCATCCCTGGAAGAAGACAATATTATCCCTAGTCTCAAAATATTTCTACAAATAATTTTATAAAAACATTGACTGATACAAAATAAAAATGTGTGTAGAAAAGATAAAATAAACGAAAATCAACAGAGGCAACAGACAGTAGAAAAAAATGCAAAATGTTAAAAATATTCTTGCTAATAGACATAGATTGTAAAATAAGTATGATCAAGTGTTTAGAAATAAAAACTGAAAATTTCAACAGAGAACTGAAAACTATAATTTGGAAATTATATTACTCGAATATAAATGGACTAAATTAAAAATTCCATAGGTTATTTTAGTAGATTAGAAACAGGTGAATTGTACTTGAAACTATTTTTGAATAAATGTCCAGAGTAAAGCATGAAGTGGCAGAATTTTTAACAACTGTCAAAGAAAAGGAAGAGTCAAAAAGCAAATACTGGGTAGTGTTACATATTTTAATTGGAATCTCAGAAGGTAAAAAATGGAGTAGGGAAGCAACATTTGGAGAAAAATGTACTGAGAACTTTCTAAAGTGATAAAAAGATATCAAGGAATGACTTAAATGTGCTTTAAAAGTAAAAGCAGTATATACAAAAAGAATTCCACAACTAGACATGTCAAATTATATTACGCATAAAGGCAATTTAAAGAAAAGGATCTCAAAAGAAGCCAGAGAAATAAGACAGATTTCCCTCAAAAAATCAAAAATTGGACTGACAGGTGACTTTTAAATATCAGGAATGGAAGCTAATTATATCTTCAAATGACCTCCAAACCAAAATTCCATAAGATAATATCAACTAATTTAAGATAAAATAATATAAAGAGTGCCTTTGAAATATTTACACCCTCAGAAAACTATAAAAGGAATTCATAACTAGTAGAAATGTATTAAAGGAAATTATATAGGCATACCTTGTTTTATTGCACTTTGCTTTATTATGCTTTGCGGATATTGCATTTTTTACAAATAGGTTTTTGTCATCCCTGAGTCAAGCACGTCTATCGGCATAATTTTTCCAATAGCATGTGCTAACTTCATGTCTCTGTGTCACATTTTCATTGAGGTATGTACATTGTTTTTTAGACAAAATGCTATTGTACACTTAATAGACTAAAATATAATGTAAACATAACTTTTATGTGCCCTGGGAAACCAAAAATTTTGTGACTCATTTCTTTGCTATATTCATTTCATTGTGATAGTCTAGAACTCAACCCACAATATCTCTGAGGTATGCCAGTATAGGATAGCCATCAGCCAGAAGGAATATGATCCCAAATGCAAAGTAGCATTCTGATGCTGTCTTCCAGCAATCCTTGAGGTTCCTTGCCTTGTACCTAGGCCTCCTGTCACATGGCAAAGTCCTCTCCTTTCAGGCTTTGAGATTTGAGGTTTCTCTTTATAATGCCACCAGTTATATAGATTAAGATCCACCCTGATTCAGTTGGCCATACCTTACCTAAATGTAACATCTTCAGAAGTTCCTATTCATAGTGGGTCCACACGCATAGGGATGAGAAATTAGCACTATATTGTTAAATATATGTCCCAGAGACTTAAATCTTCAGTGTGTTCACTGCCTGTTGAGCCCTGAATCTCGGCAGAGTTCCAGCCAACACCTACTCTGCAGTTCATCGGACTTACCCAGGACAACTAACAAAAGGATGATGAACAATATCCATCCCAAAAAACAAAGAGTATCTACAATATCAAGCAAAACAATTCCCTCCATCTGCCCCATAAGATCTAAAGCCCCCTCTCAATCTGAAGCAGAGTGGGCATCACCATCTCTCAAGATAAAGGAATGAACAAATATAAAGAGGAATGCATCCATGGACCAAAGTAGAGTTATTATTATTGTAATAATGGAAGAACTTGTAATATTGATATAAAGATAGTAGTGACCCAGAGGTTCTGGTGGGAGGAGAACAGAAGAATAGGTATAACATCAGACATTTTTAGGGCATTGGAGTTGTTCTGCATGATATTGCAATGACGGTTACAGGCCATTATACATTTTGTCAATACCTATAAATTTGTAAGGTACAAAGTGTAAACCATAATCTAAACTATAGACGTTGGTGAGTAGCAATGCTTCAAAATTTGTTCATCCAATTGTATCAAATGTACTACCCTAATGCAAGATTAATAGGGGAAAATGTGAGGGGACAGGAGATGGGGTATATTGGAATTTCCTATATTTTTGATGTAACTTTTCTTATATATAAATCTTCATTAAAAATAAAGTTCAAAAGAAAAATATTTGACACTTCTAATGCCATTGGAAAGGCAATGTTTTATATTTTTATATTCTAATGGTTTGTGTTAATATTTATATATATATTTATTCACACACGCAATTGATTTTGTTTATTTACACCTAACAACTTAATAAATTCAATGATTGGTTATAATATTTGTTTGTAGATTTATTATGATTTTCTACATGTAAAATTACATTATCTGTGACTAAAGATAAATTTACTTCTTCCTTTTAAATCTATATGACTGATATTTAATATTCTTTCTTTATTGTACTTCAAAGACCTACAGTATTTTAGTGACCAGAAAATATGAGATTGGATATATTTATCTCAATCAATATATGGGGTGAAAAGCATTTAACATCATACTACTTAGATATGAAATGAGATGTAGGATTATCATAGATGTTCATTATCCGGTTCAAGATTAATCCTTCTATTCTAATTAGCTGAGAGTTTTTAAAAATCAGAGACAGTAGTTGCATTTTAAAATGATTTTTACATGTATTGAAATAAACTGATTTCTCATGCTTATATTTGTTAATGTGCTGAATTATATTGGATACTTGTTCCATATTTGACAATTGGGAGTTCCTTCATTGACTCCTGTGGCCATTTTACATGCTCCCATGAATGTGAGTTTTGTTTTTCAGCCCTTCCTTACTTTATGGACTTACAATGTACACCATTATCTTGTTGTAAATTTCTTTACCCATCCTATAATAAGCCATTTTTCCAAAGATCCTTTTATTGGCAAATGGGATTATAACCCAACCCTGGGCAAAAGTTGTGTTATTTACTACTGGGATGTCATTTTTTTTGCCATCTCAGAAAACAGGGCAAAAAATATACATGTGTGCACACTTAAATATTTATATACATATATTTATATATTTACATTTACATTTATATTCACACTTAATATTTACATATTGTCATCTGTACCTAATATAAGCTAAATATGAGTTCTTACTGATGTCTCAAACTCTAATCCAGGGGTTCTTAACCAGATGTCTATGGACCCCCAGAGGTCAGTAGAAAGATATCAGGGAATCCATTAACTTGAAGTGAAAAAACTCAACTTATAATCTTTATTTTCACTGACCTCTAACTGAAATCTAGCATTTCCTTCACTTATGAATGTATACAATAAATTACAGTAGTATTCATTTCATATCATATTATAGTTGTTGCATATTTCAAAAAATCCTTACACTCATCTATACTTCAAAATTACAGTAGTTAGACCTGACACTAGTTGAGTGCCATAAAACTATTTGCTGCTATATTTTGAGAAGGGGTCTGTGGTTTTCACCTAACTGGTAAAGGGGCACGTGGAACGAAGAAGGTTAAGAACCCCTGCTCTAATTCATTAACACGAGTCATTCAAGTCTTTTTTTCTTGTGTATTTATAAATTCCCATACTCCCATACAGTGAAAAACCTCTTTCCCTCTATCCACCATCCATTTACTTAATTGTTCAAATCCAGTATACATGTAAGGCAGTATCAGTATTGTTAACCAAACACACATGGAGAAAAAATAAACCCTTATAAACTAAAGTACATTAATTACATTCAGTTCATTTTGCCTTTAGTTTTACAGATTCTACTCATTTCCAGAGTTATTCAAGTCAGTTCCTTTTCCCTGACACCTGCAGTAACATTGTTTCATATGATCTTTTTTTAAATATTGTTCTTATTTTTTCAAAGATACTTAGATTACATAAATGTTACACAAAAAATATAGGGATTCACATATGCCCTGCTCCCCATACCTCCCACATTTTCCCACATAAACAACATCCTTCATTCATGTGGTACATTCATTGCAATTGGTAAATGCATTTTGGGGCATTACCACTGAGCATGGATTATAGTTTACACTCTCTCCCATACAATTCTGCAGGTTTTGGGAAGATATATAATGGCCTATATCTGTCATTGCAATGTCATTCTGGACAATTCCCAAACCTTGAAATTGCCCCTTTATTACACCTGTTTTTCCCTCTCCTTGCCTCAGAGCCTCAAGTGGCACTGTCTCTACATCAATGCTGCAATTTCTTCCATGCTAGAACCACAATAAATCAATAGTAGAATACCAGTAAGTTCACTGTAGTCCATAATCCATACCCCAATCCTGAGGATTCTGGGATGGTGATGTCCACTCCACCTCTAATTAATAAGGGACTACAATCCCATACAGCCAATGGATGGGACTCTCTTGCTTGGAGTTGTAAACTCTCTCATTTCCTTGGTATGATGGTTGTCCATCCTCACCTCCTTGCTATTTGTCTTTGGTGAGTCCAATGACCTGGAGAGGGTGCTGCAACTCTGCTGAGGCTCAGGGCCTAACTGGCACATGGACAGCCCAAAGATTGAAGTCTCTTAGACGTACACCTACCAACTCCAGCACCAAGTAGAGGTTCAAATAGAAGGGACAGATGAGCCATGTGTAATGAAGCAATAACTGAATCCAACTCTGTCACTCTCAGGAGCACAAACTCCAAAGTAGGGCCCACTGGCAACACACCAAACTCTGGAGCTATCTTCCCTGACCATAGGACCTGGGTGTCTCCAGAGCACTCAGGAGCCCCACTATTTGAGGTAGTATCCACTTTGGCAGTCTATGAAATCCAGCTGAGATGTGCATAAGCATTACCTCTGGGATGACTTCCTGACTCACTTTGAAGTATCTTAGCCATATAAATTCATTTGTATTTACCCTTTTACCCCTTTTATTCGAGTCTTTTTCCAGTTGCATTGCTAGTTGGTGCTTGGTTGTAACCCCCTCAGTGCCTGGGAGGCTTATCCCTGGGAGTCGTGTCCCATGCTGGAGGGAAAGTAATGCATTTATATGTTGAGTTTGGCTTAGAGATAGGCCACACTTTAGCAACAAGGAGGCTCCCAGGAGGTAACTCTTAGGCTAGGTTTCAATTTCAAGAGCGAAGGCTCATAAGCATATTCGTCCATATTGAGGGCCCATCAATGGACCATACTCCTTCGCCAGTCATTGCTCCTGTACTGGGGGATTGTTGCTGTTCCATTAGAGAGTGTGGTAGAGCTCTCCAGTATGGGAATTCAATTTTCTTTCGGTTATTGTATGACTCTCCTCCCACTGTGACAATGCCCCATGAACATTTGAACACATTTATATACCTTATATGTATGTCTAGGTGAGCGTCCTCACATGTATCCCCCATCACTGACACCCCACACCAATGATCTTCCCCTGCTCCAGTTGTAAAACTTCTGTGATCCAAGGCTTCTTCAACAATGAAGCCAATAAAATAGCCAAACACAATTAATAGGAAAATGAAATAATAATGACAGTTTTAAATATAAGAAATAAAACACATAATTATTTTTTAAAAACTAGAAACAAAATAAAATTTTAAAATTGGGATATTAAAAAATATGAAAAATATTTTTAAAAATTTTTGACATTTTGCCTATCATCACTGTAATATCTGTTGTCCTGTGTATACAGTGACATTTTATTCCATTTATTCCTCAGTGTCTCACTTTTTTTCATTTTGTTTTCAAAGAAGTTTTAAGTCACAATAAAGTCACATACAGAATACAGGGGACTCCCATATACCTAACATCCTCCCCCTTTCCCCCCTTCCCATATTAATAACTTTTTATATGTGGATGGTACATTTGCTGCAACTGATGTACAAATAGTGAAACATAGCAACTGACCAATGGTTTATATTATGGTTAACATTTTAGACCGTACACTTTTATAAATTTTAATGATATTTAACATGACCTGTGTCCATCATTGCATGATCATGTAGAACACTTGCATTGCCCACTAAATTCCCCCGTTCCATCTATTCTATTCCTCCCTCCCCTTTCCTCGGGGACCACAGAGACCTCCCAACTTCACTCCTTGGAATACAAGATTCATGGTTTCTTGCAACAACACTGAGGTCTTGACACACTGGCTTGTCCTCCTATATTAGGAATCACCCATGCTCTGGAGAGACTCCTGCCCCTCTGTTTGAGAATATATCAGTCCTCCCCAGGATGGGAGTCCAACACCTTCCCACTCACTATGTGGGTCTCTGCCCACTGATACAACACATTATGGCAAAATGATCACTCACGCACTCCCTAGAAGCCTGCCCCAAGTGTGCCCTGTCCAGAGTGCTCCCCATCCAACACCCTAAACCAGTAACCCTTCCTTATCATATTGCTGTAAGCATGTTCCCAACTTTGTACTTTCAAC
This sequence comes from Cabassous unicinctus, assembly GCA_029593785.1. Lineage (NCBI taxonomy): Eukaryota > Metazoa > Chordata > Mammalia > Cingulata > Chlamyphoridae > Cabassous > Cabassous unicinctus. The sequence continues at coordinate 49,727 of JAQZBX010002351.1, read as the reverse complement.
CACATACCTTCCAATCCCCAGTGTTCAGCTGGTCCCTCCCCCAACCCTCCCCCCAGGTCCATGGACCGTCCAACCCACCTTCCCCACTCTACCTGCCTGTCAAACCTGCACTGCCCAACCTAATAGTATCACTACACTCCTGTCATATCTCTTCACTGACCAAATACACACCTCCACCCGATCATATATTTCACCCGTACTGGCATTGGCTCACAAACTTCTTCTCCCTTTCTATTTTCTGTAAGCCTATCTTCCAGACAATAGCTCTTTGAGTCTTCTCGATCATAAAATTTTAATATTGCTAGATGCTCTTGTCACAGTCTGCATTCATTCTGTGGATAACACAGTATCCTAAATTATTTTTTTAAATTTACAGACAATAAGGTACACATTTTGTCCTTAAAAGTTCTATGAGTTTTGACAAACATATGCCATGGACCTGTCATTACATAAACAGAATAGCTCCACCACCCTAAAAACCTGTGATTCACTTATTTCTCACTCAGTACCACTCCACATTTTAGATGACACAAACTTATATTTGATGTACACTCTTAAAAATCAAATTTCATTTACATACATATTCTCTCACATATGTCCATAAGTGATGGTTAATCACACCCTGTGTACAGTGAGAACTTTGTATGAGAAAATAGGACATTTTGGGTGACTTTCCAAATAATATCATATTTAGTACCTAAGGGAAGTTATGTCTGTATTTTGAAATTTATTTGCATTTTCTACATTATTACATTAAGGATTCAAAATACAACCAGAATTTGAAGAATCACTAACACTATTGTCACAGTCTTTTAATATTTTCTTTAGTAAATACAGAGATATTTCAGATAATACTCCAAGAAACAGTATATAAAGATTGAGTTTTGACTTAGAAATGCACAAATCAAGATTATTTTATATTTTTAAAAAATCTTTATGATTAATTCATGAATTAGCTCATTTTAAACATCAGTGCTAAAAAAAATTTAGTGAACTCTCAAGCTTCTCATAGCAACAGAATCAGAAAGAAAACACAGGACTCTTACATACACAGTCATCTCACTTTCCATTTAAATATAATATAGACATTTTAAAGAGCTATAGCATTTATATATTTTTAAATCATGAATATAATAATAGAAATATACTAAATTTCTTGCAATTATTCAAAATCAATTATGCTTGTAAGTTGTCCATGTTTCCCTGCAATTATTAAAAAAAATAGAATTTTCATTTGTCTGTGTGAATACAATCATCTACACACAAATTATGAATAATTTGATAACATATATTAGGCAGAAAATATTGTTTCATATAATTTTGAACAGTATTTCTTCCCTAGTACATTATGTTTTTTAAAAAAATTATCATGTTAATTCCTTAAACAAAATCTACATAAACATATAATTTTCAATGATGTTCATATAAGTTAACTAAGCTCCTTATATAATTTTGAGTGAACTTTCATATATATGTATTATGAAAATATTAGGTAAAATCAAGATGTCTGTAGCACAGGCTCTAATGTATTCTTTTCTAAAACAACATCAGAATATAAGAGAAAGATATTCTCTTATAATATCTTATAATATCTAAAATAAGAAATTTAGATTCTATAATTTTCATTTTAGAAAAGGCATATGATTAATTATAGATTTATGCCACATTGCCTTTAGTGTTATGCTCTTATAAACATTATCTAATAACACCTTATATAACTTGATTTTAGATAATTTATTAAAGGAATGTAGATAGTGCTTATTATACTTATACCTAGAACTTCCTAAAATTCAAATGATTTATGAATGCTTTTCTGCTAAGGAAGAGGCAGAAACTCAGAATATTGACTAAAAGATAGCTTTATTTAGCTAAATGGAGAATACTTGTAATATTTAGATCAAGCGATCACAGTAATTGAGTAATAATATGACAAAGAGACATGAGTTTATTAGATAACATAGAGGAAGGATGAAAGTATATGTACAATCACTCACCAAAGACTAGCAATCTATATCCAACATTAACAAACAGTCAAGTAATCACAACTTTTGATTACTCACAATATAATGTACTAAATCAATTATAGTGCAAAGAAGAGAGAGAGAGAGTAACTTTCACAAGGCTGGGAAGTCCCATTCAACAGCCAACCAGAGTAAACAACACCTGGGTAAGGGTATACTAGCAACAGCCCCTCCCAGGGTACAATAAAACACCAGGCCCTGTGTAAAACACAACACCAGGTTCTCGGTACAATACAACACCAGACAGAGCATCCTCTCCTGGGTGAGACTTCCACCAGTAATCTTGGGGCTGCCCCTTTTGCTCCAATCTTGCAACTTGTTCACTGGAATGTTTTGACATAGCTATCCATATCCTGCAGGCATGGCCTTCAAGCATATCCTCCCACCGACCAGAGCCCAGTTAATATTCCTTGGTGCCTTTGGGGAGAAGACTCCAGGCACCTGCATATTCTTTACTGTTGGTTCACAATTCTTAACCCATTCCTTCCTTACATTTACATATTTATATCATTTGGCCTCAAGAATTGGGAACTGAACAGCATAAAAATTAATATCACAATTTTTAACCTATTCCTTACTAACATTTATATATTTATATCAAATGCTTAAAAAATTATTCATGAATAATGAATTTGTATTCCTCAAAATTATATATCATATTAAGTACAGGGAGAAAGATTTCAGTCATTTCTATGAATGTATTTTTGTCTACTTTTGATTTTGTTTTCTTTTGTCTGTATCTGCTTTCTTTCACTTCTTTAAATGAAAAATGTAGAACAATGTACAGTGACAGACCTTATCCTGTAATCAAATTTTATAAAAGCTTGGGGAAAATTTAGAATTTAATATGGCTGTGTGATTTTAAAGAGGTGCTTTTGCATTAATTATCTAAGGGGTTTTGAATCTCTCTTAAAAAATGCAAATGTATGCTGAAGCATCAAGGCAGAAGAACACACATTTGTCATCTTAACTAAAAAGATGAACAGAAGCATCTTTCCACATGATTTGTAGAATCCAACAGAGGTGCCATATAGTGATTGAATTGAAAATGTATGGGATTTATTTTCTAGAAATAGAAATGCCTTCTGTCATATGGGAAATACCAGTTTGATAAATAACTGGTTATTTTAATAAAACTTTAAAGTAATTTCAGGTCCCCAAAAAATAAGTACCAAGGCACTATCATTAAATTGTTTGTATTATGGTCAAAATATAAGTTGATGAACTTTTTTCTTTTTTGAGATTTTGTTTTCTTTTGGTAATTCATTGAAGTATATCACTCATACATAAACATATATAAACAATAAGGGTATAGTAACAGCTGTGAACTTACAAAACAAACATATATAACATCATACAGAGGTCTCACACCTCACTCTACCACCAAAATCTTGCATTATTGTGAAACATTTTCAACTCATGATGAAAGAGCATGCTCAAAATACCACTATTAACCAAAGTATCTTACATTTGTTCTATTTTCCCCCCAATCCACCCTATTATTATTATTTTTATATCATTTATACATGAACATAAATAATAAGTGTATGATAAAAGTTGTGAACTTACAAAGCAAACATGCGTAACACCATACAGTTGTCCTATACATCAATCCACCACCAACACCTTGTATTGTTGTGAGACATTTGTTACAAATTATGAAAGAATATCATCAAAATCTTACTGCTAATTACAGTGCATATCTTACATTTGGTGTATATTTCCCCCAACCCACCTTATTATCATTTTTTAAAATATATATTTATTATGGAAGTTGTGAACTTACAAAACAATCATGCACATGTGCAGATTTCCATACAACATACTTCTATCAATACACTGCACCATGGTGGAACATTTATTACAGATTATGACATAATATCATCTGACTATTACCACTAACCATGGTCCATAGCATACATTTGGCAAACTTTTTCCATACTCCCCCTTCATCAACACAATACATATTTGGCATAGATGCATGAATATTACAGTATTGCTGTTAACCACAGTCCATAGGTCACTCCAGTTGTATTTTTCCCAAGCTTCTCCACATTCCCACCACCCTGCAATAGTGACATATATCTGCACTACCTCACAAAGGACACTCTTGCATCTGTATCATCAACCACAATTTTCATGCACGTCTGGGTTTACTGTGTTATTCAGTCCCTAGATTACTCACTAGCTTTCTTTCAATTGACTTTTACATCCCTAGACTACCCTTTTCAGCCACAGTCCCATTTATAAACCAGCTGTTACTCACTATAATAACAACTCTATACACCAACTCTATACATTTCCACACTTACATAGCAAAGTTAATTAAAACTTCTACATATATTAAACATCAATAATCTATATCAGTCCTCCTCTTATCTGCTTTAAGAATTCTCCACCTACCACCAGGTCTTGAAGATATTTTTCTACATTTTTTTCTAGAAGTTTTATGGTTCTTGCTTTTATATTTAGGTTTTTGACCCATTTTGAGTTAATTTTTGTATAAGGTGTGAGGTAGGGGTCCACTTTCTTTCTCTTGGTTATGGATATCCAGTTCTCTCAGAACCATTTGTTGAATGGACTGTTCTGCCCGAGATGGGTGGGTTTGACAGGCTCTTCAAAAATCACTCGACCATAGTCATGAGGGTCTGTTTCTGAACCATCAATTCGGTTCCATTGGTCTACGTGTCTGTCTTTATGCCAGTACCATAGCTACTGTTTTTACTACTGTAGTTAGGTAATAAGATTTAAAGTCTGGAAGTGAGAGTCCTCCAACTTCACTTTGCCTTTTAAAGATGTTTCTGGCTATTCGGAACCCCTTTCCCTTCCAAATAAATTTGATAACTGTGCTTTCCATTTATTTTTAAAATGCTGGTGAAATTTTTATCTTGATTGCATTGAATCTGTTTATCAATTTGGATAGAATTGACATCTTAATGATATTTAGTCTTCCAATCCATGAGCATGGAATGTTCTTCCAATTATTTAGGTCTTTTTTAATTTCTTTTAATGATGCATTGTAGTTTTCTGAATACAAGTGTTTACATCCTTGGTTAAGTTTATTCATAAATATTTGATTATTTTTTGTTAGGCCAGTAAAAGGAATTATTGGGAAATAGGGGGAAAGAACAGAGCTTGCTTAGAAATGAGAGAGAAGGACAGAAATACACACCGAGATTTGGTGAGGGCTCCTCTAGACAGAGAGATTCAATATTTTATTCTTTTAGTCATTATTGTAAATGGATTTCTTTCCTGATTTCTTCCTCAGATTGTGTATTACTAGTGTCTTTTAAAGTCTGTTTCCTCTGATATAAGTATAGCTACTCTGGCTTTTTGTTGTTGTTGTTGCTTTGTTTTTGCATGCGTGGAATATCTTTTCCCAGCCTTTCACTTTCAAACTATTGGTATCCTTGGGTCTAAGGTGAGTCTTTTGCAGATAGCACATAGATAGTTCATATTTTCTTATCCATTCTGCCAGTCAATGTCTTTTGATTAGGGAGTCTAATCCATTAACATTCAATGTTATTATTGTAAAGGCAGTTCTTATTTCACCCATTATGACCTTTGGGTTTTATCTGTCATATTTTACTTTTACCACTTTTTTGAGGCTTTTAGTTACTTTTGCTGATATAATCTTCATTTCTAGACTCTCTTCCAAGCCTCTCTCTTCTGTTTTTTCTTTTTAGACTGTAGCACACACTTTAATATTTCCTGCAAGGCCAGTCTCTTTGTTACAAACTCTCTCAGTTTCTGCTTATCTGTGAATATTTTAAACTCACCATCATTTTTGAAAGACAATCTTGTCAGATATAAGATTCTTGGCTGGGAGTTTTTCTCTTGTAATATCTTAAATATATCATCCAACTGTTCTTGCCGCCATGGTTTCTGATGAGAAATCGGCACTTAATCTTATTGGATATCCCTTATATATAGTTATGCATTGCTTTTCTTTTGCTGCTCTCAGAATTCTCTCTGTCTTTGGCATCTGACATTCTGATTAGTATGTGTCTCAAAGTTGGTCTATTCAGATTTATTCGGATGGGAGTACGTTGTGCTTCTTGGACACAGATATCTATGTCCTTCAATAGGGTAGGGAAATTTGCTACCATTATTTCTTCAAGTATTCTTTCTGCCCCTTTTCTCTTCTCTTCTCCTTCTGGGACACTCAAGACATGTATGTTTGCATGTCTCTTGCTGTCGTTTAGTTCCCTAGACGGTGTTCAATATTTACCATTCTTTTATTTATCTGTTCTTTTGTATGCTTGCTTTCAGAGGGCCATGTCTTCAAGCTCACCAATCCTTTCTTCTGCTTCATCAAATCTGCTATTATATTATTCCAGTGTATTTTTAATTTCATTTATTGTGCCTTTAATTTCTGTAAGATCTGCTATTTTTCTATGTATGTTTTCAATTCTTCTTTGTCCTCATCCATCCAACGTCTTTTTACTATCAGTAATCTCTTTAGCCATATCCTTGAATTTATTAAGGAGATTCATTTGAACATCTATGATTAATTTTCTCAACTCTTTTACATCATCTTGAGGCTTATCTTCTTCCTTTAACTGGGCCAATCTTCCTATTTCTTGGAATGGATTACAATTTTTTGTTGGTGTCTTGGCATCTGGCTTACTAGATGTATTTATTCTAGGTGTGGATTCTCTCTTTAGTTTAGGGCTTTCTTGTTCTTTCTACCTTGCTGGTTGTGTAGTAGGAGCTGACGATGTAGTTGGTGCTGTACGCTGTGGAGGCTCAAGCTGCCTGCATTGCCCCAGAGAACGATGAAGCTTCTCCCATCTTTGCCCTTTGCCAGGGTTAAAGACAAAACCACAGCCATGTGTAACAATCCAAGTTGTGCAAGACTAGACTGTAGTTGCCCAGAAAGACTGATCAAACTTCTTGCCCCTTCCTCCCCTTCCTGGTGTGGGGATGGAGCTGCAGGTGTGGGCAACACTTATGCTGTGCTGGTCCAAAATGACTGCAGTTGTTCCAGTAGACTTCCGACTATTCAGTGCCAGCTGAAATGTTACTGCAGTTTCCTGGAGAAGTTGGTGCAGTTCCTGACAGCTTACTCCCTGCCAGAGGTGGGGCTGAAGCCTAGGCTAGGGCTGCAGTCTGATCTGGGTGGAAAGAATCTGGTCCCTACCATCACTGTGATTTTCAATCAGTTGCCTTCCCCTCATGCTGGAGGCAGAGTTAAAATGGTGGCTGCAGGCCTCTTTCTGACTTGGACAGTTTCAAAATTTAGCTGTTCTTTGAGTTATACTTTAGCTAGCCAAATTTACTAATCAGTAGCTGAAGTTGGGGTCAACAGTCTCTTCCTCCCCTGTTTTTAGGAAATGGAGCTTCCAACTCCAGCACAGAACAGCTCCTGAGGTGGCTTGCACCACCAGAGTAAGATGATCACCAGCCTCCCTGGTATGTCCTGTATTTTCCAGGAGAGGCTGGCACAGGCAACCCCAGCTTCCTCCCTGCCAGAGGTGGGGCTGGGCCTTAGGCTAGGTCTGCAGTCCGATCTGGATGGAAAGAAGCCGGTGCCACCAGCACTATGATTTTTAGTCCACCCCAATTCCCCTCATGCCAGGAGTGGAGTTAAAATGGTGGCTACCAGCCTCTTTATTACTTGGACAATTTCCAACTTTAACTGCTCTTAGGATTATACTTTATCCCACTGATTTACTAATCATTAGCTGCAGTTGCTGCCCAACTGTCTCTTCCTCCCCCGTTTTTGGGAAGTGGAGCTTCCAGTTCCAGCCATGGCTCCCAAGGCAGCTTGTGCCACCAGTGGAGAGTGAGCACCAGTCTCCGCAGTGGGAGTGCTCTACTTACAAATCTTCTCTGCAGAAGGGCAGTGTCCTCCTTCCATTCTTTCAAGGATGTTGCAGGATGCTTTTCTGGTCTCCTGTGCTTTAGATAGCTTTGGGTGATTACTAACTGCCTTGTAGCACGAGCTGACTCTAGGAGCTCCTTACACTGCCACCATCTTGCTGGTTATCTCCTGATGAACTTTTTAATACCTTTTCAGTAAAACCAGACAAAAACAGGAAATAATCTTTACAACCAATTTTGTTTGACAACGACATATATTAAAAGTTGCTTTGGGAGATAAATATTAACTGAAAATCCAGTTTTAATTCTTCATTGGTATTTCTCTAAGAGATTGCTTGTACTTGTGGCTTTCTATACCCTGAATTTGAGTTTGCTTAATACAGTCTATGGCCCTTCACTTAACTACTGTTATGTTTTCAGTACCACATGAGCGAGAAACAAACAAAATTCCTAGACTCCCTTGCAGATAGCATACAGATTCAACAATGAGGTTCTGAAAATTGACTACTGAAATGTTTCAGATTTATTATAATATTCCTTTTTTCTCTAATATATAATATAAAAGTAGTTTAAAAACAAAAGGATGCAAAAGAGTATAGAAAATTATAAGGTTTATAAGGACTCAGGCTTGGATAAAAATTCCAGTCAATGCAGTTTAGCTGTGTGGCCTTAAGCAAGCGACTTTCCATGTATGAGTCCTAATTACTTCATCTCTAAATAGGGATAATGACAAATACCTCTAAAAAGGATGGTTTGTATAGATAGTTGTACATGAAGCACAATCCTGGAATAGAGTAGCCAGACAGAGTATATGTGTACAGACACTCTACATATTGTCATAAATTGAATATCTATCTCCACACATATGCAAAATGCTTTTCATCCACAACAGTTTCCTTGTTTAATTTGTTTGTTTAATGATGCTGATGATGACTGAAATAATGAATGAAAATAGTAATAATAATAGTGCTATAACTAAATCATGGTTCCATGTGGTATTTCTACTTGAAGAAATACTTTCACCATGTGTTCACTTAGGCAAAAGGTAAATAAATAGGAAATTAGTTTTGTAATATATGGTTTTTGAACAAGTTACTGCATTTTAAGTAGGGTTGGAAAAATTCTAGCTGACTCCATTTTTAAATACTCAACTATTTAGCTGTGATTTGAGTTTTAGAAAAATTCTTTAATATTTTTCATAAGTTAAGTGGTCTTGGAATCAACACAATGCCAGTGCTGGGGTGAAGGTTCTGAAAATATATGTATTTTCAGTTGAAAGTGTATATATGAACATGTAATGCTGTTTTAAATACCATAGTGCCATACTATACATAAAAACTCATGATGATCTACCGTGTAACTAGAATAAATATGCAGATGTCTTGACTGAATACACTTATTCTTTTTATAAAGTATTTAGTTTTCTATAAAGGGGGTTAAAAATGATCTTTATAACAGTATTTTTGCATGTGCTTTTTTCAGTCATTGTTTAAGTTTGCTTGGCTGATGAAAGTAGATATCATGAAATGGGTTGGTTTAACATTGGGAATTTATTAGCTTACAGTTTTGAGATTGAGAAAAATGTGTCATCATCAAGGCGATACTTTCTTCCTGAGACTGGCTGCTAGTAACCCTTGACTCCTCCGTCACATGGCAAAGGCACATGGCAGCATTTACTGGTCTCTCCTTATCTTTTGAGTCTTGTTATTGGCAGCTTATTGCTTCTACAGCTTTCTCTTTCTTTGTCTGATTTTTATTTTCTTATAAAGGACTCCAGTAAGAGGATTAAGACCCACCATGGGCCATGCCTTACTGAAGTAACTTCATCAAAAGTTCTTACTTACAATAGGTTTATACCCACAGGAAAGGATTAGCTTTAAAAATGTGATTTTCTGGAGTTCATATGGTTCCAAGCCACCATAGTCATGGCATCTAATAAGGTCATAAAATTATCCATGAGGTAAAATTTAAATTTTGAAAGCCATAATTTAAAATAGAATAAAAGAAAAATAAAACTAAACAAACAAAATGGGCAAAAAATTAGTATAGTAGATAACCATATCATACATATATGTGGAGATCAAAATATTTCTTCAAAATATTAGATGATCATATATTGGGGCCTGTGAACAGAAAGCAAATTTAAATAATAAGAAATCCCTTTACTACCAGGGATTTCTTATGGTTCTTCAGAAAAGAGCATTATGATTTTAATCCTTTTGAAAAGGGCTCTTGATGCCAACCTAGACACATAGGCAAACGTTATTTTGATGGTAATTCAAGTTTTGTTTGTTAGTTTTGCTTGCTTGTTTGTTTGATCAAGAGCACTACTCATTTTCTCATAAATCTCTTATACTGTCTTGTGCCATCTTGAGAATGGAGCAACAGAGTAGTGCTTGAGGACTAATTGGGATGGCAGCAGCACATGGTGCCCATCCACGCTGGAGCACAGGGTGGTGACTGCTCTCCTCTGACCTGCTCCTCATCAAGACATTTAACAAAGAATGAACAGACTCAACACTTTTTTTCTTTGAGAAAAAATGCAATAAGCAGCATATGTTCTTGTCTACACTAAAACAAAAGTCCCATTTTGGTTGTTAATATTGAAAATACTCAGAGTAGGTTAAACCATTAATTATAGTGACAGCATTTATTCTCCCAGTGGTTTATATATGATTAGCCATAGCATATGTTGCACTGCTAGTGCTTAAAAAAAAAAAGAAAAAAGAAAAACAAAGTGAGGATCTGTGGAGGAAAAATGGCAACTTTTCTGGAGATGTGATGAAAAGCACACCTGTGCTCTCTCCACTTTTCTCTTTTACTCTACTCTCTTACTCATCTCTTAATTTGGGAGTGTCAAAGAGGTTTATAAAGAGCTTCCACTGGTTCTGATTTGAAGCTGAATTTATATTTTAGTCAGAAGGATTTTGACATTTGCATGTCAAAAATTCTGACCAGCAAATTCAGGAAATATGTTGATCTCAGGTATAAGTTCAAATCTCAAAGGCAGAACAGTCATCAGAAAAATTAATTAAATAGTCAAATTTTGCTTTAAGAATGATATTTTGCTTGCCTTATTTAAGGGGTGATACTTTGCATCCTTTTAAATATCAACACAACACATTTAATGTATTTTAAAATTTATCTAAAAGATCAGTATATGGATCACTCTTCATAGGAAAAATATTAGGGTAAAGTGCAACTTTAGATTGATATATGAACACTACGTCCAGGTTCTTAACCTACAAGCAACAGTTTACATTAATATCCAGGGCTTCCCCAATTATAAGTTGCCAAGAGTCTATGTGACTTTGCAAATTGTATTGAGAAACCGATGTCAATTGGAAATAGCTCTTCTCTTTTATGAGATCTATTTTATAAAATGACATTTAAAAAGTGAAGAGCTATGGCAAAACTTTGGAATGAAAGGATGCTTTTGTATAATTCGTACAGGTCTTTTATTGCTCTAGACATATATCCTGTGATTAAGAATGGGCAATTAGGTAATGGACCTGTTTGGCAGATTTTAAGTTGCTTCCTTCTGACTCTTCTAATTGCATCTGGTGAATGCTGGAACAGAAACAGCATAGGCTGGAAGGCATTGCTGTCATACAGCCAATCAGGTGTTCACACAGCCAATGGGAGTTCTGTTCCCACAGCCTAGAGCCCTTGAGGTGGTTCCAAGCAGCTGGTGCCCTCCCAGAGCCTTGTGTCACGTGGCTCAGCATACAGAGACTCCCTGCAGTAGACAGGGCTTCCCCGAACCTTTCTTGCTTCTGTGCAAAATACCCCCTTCTCATTGATAATGTGCTGCTAAATGTCTATGACTGCAAAGCTGTTGAAAATTGAAGAAGCAATGAAAAATTGCCAGAAACGTTCTTAGTTCCTGGTACCCTGAACTTTGAGCAATGTTAATGGGAGTTATGTGAGCATGAAAGAAATGCAAGGGCAGCAGGATTGCACCCTCAGTGGTTTCTGAAGTGCAGTCTGAGCTGCAAGAAACATTACAAGTTTGTTGAGCAGTATCAGAGGCTATTTCAGGACTGAATACATTTACAATGCGTCTGCTCACATAAATCAGCTGCCTCCAAAGTAGTTCTACTACTATGAATTGAAGATTATTTTTGTTATTTAAAACAGCTTCCAGTCACTCAAAACTGAGTCTTACGTTATGAAAAGCATTTGTATTTTTTTTTTTTATTTATTATTGTGACATGATGAGAATGGCATTTTTTCTGCTAATTCATTATCTACTTCAAAGAGAGAAAGGCATTATGCTGCAATAGACCTCATGAAAACTGGAACAGGAGGGTCTGCCATTAATTGTTTGTTTTGAGCAAATCATGTGCCCTTTCTGAAATTATTTCCTGGCTTTAAACATGAAGTCATATTGTATTATTTTCCAAAATTATTCTAAGATTTTAAAAAAGGTATTTTGTTACTAACAAAATCTGATCAACTATTATCTTTATAATTATTTTCATTTGCTTAGTCATTTGTACTTCCAGTTATTTTATAAAGAGCACTTTCAAACAAACACAAAAAACAACAAAGACATGTAGACACTCTTCTGTTGGTAGCTTTATTTATGCTTATCTAGTATGTTCAATAAAAGCCCTACCAAAGTGGCTTGTACGTTATGGTTTCTTCCAGGTTTACACTTTACTTAACACCAACAGAACAGATTATTTTAACGCCAGATTCTGTAAATAAACACGTGGATAAGAAATAAAAAGAATTATCACCCTCCTTTATAAATCTCAGTTTATTTTGGTAAAAGCACACGGACACATAGGAAGTCATGAATGCTTCCAGGGTATTACTGCTGTGTGGCTCTGGTGCTTACTCTAGTCCTCCTGCACAGATGATGGGTGAAATAGCCAGAGAATGGATTGAGCCAATTCCATCCAGATTTCATCCTGTCATTAACTCGTCTGTGTGACCTCTGCAGTGTTGTGCCTGCTTACATTTTCCACAATGGTGTCAAATGGTCACTCTTTTTCCTGATATTATGGTTGCCTCACTAACTGAATAAGGCTCTCCTCATTGCCAGTGAATCTACATTCAGTGTCCTTTAACCATGTGGATTCCAAATGTATATCATATTTCCTAGCTTTTCTTCTACCTATTTACTAATTAATATAAATAAATGCTATATATCTAAAAGGTGTTATTCTCCTTAACAATGATTTTGTCTGAAAATCCTTCCTATAAGGTTTCTCCAATAAAATGTCTCCTGATAATCAGTAAGATGATATTCGTGTTTATATGCTAAAAAAAACAAAATATAGTATAGATGTGGGTGATATAGATTTTCTAGACTTGTTACTATTTGTTTAGTAAAGAATTTGTATTTTACTATTCAGTCTCCACCACTTTCAAAGAACCAATCCATGTATGTGTGTTTTATACAGTAAACTGGTTAATCAGGCCTGCAGACATAGGAGTTACTTCCAACTCTTCTACTGCCTAGCTTTGTAAACTTGGGTAAGTTACTTAAATTCTATAAGCCTTAGTTCCCTTATATTTTAAATAGAGATAAATATAATAATGAGCTGAGGCATGACATATTCAAGTGGCACATGAGAAACAGCTTCAGATGGTAGTAGAAGTGGTTCTTATTGTTCTTGCTCTTGTTACATACATGATATTAACAAAAAAAAATCTCATGCTACTGCTGGGGTTAAAGAGACTGCTGATTCATTGCTATTACTGCTTAGTGCATGTGTATTACAGATGACTTCATATATCTTCACAGGTGACACTTTATGAATATCCAATTCTAGTCCAAGTGCAATGGTGATAACTTAAATCCAAAATGCTAGATTTTTCATCAATATTGTAGAAATTATTACTGAAATCATATGATTAGAAATTTAAAAGCAAGCCTGATAATATGCATTTAAGTATTAGATTTGCATTGTTTAGCTTTTTTGATAAATATCAAATGACAATTACAAAAATAACTAAAGTTAGGCTAATCTTTGAATGTCAGAAATATTAATTTTCTCTGAAAATTTAAAGTCTCTGCATAGATCTTCATCCACAGAAATACCAGTGTAGTAAACATCCATTGTAGTAAATAGATGACTCACAGAGTATAGATGTTTGATTTTTCCTGCAATTATATTTGCAACCCCACAGTAGGTTCTTTCTTTCTTTTTCTTTTTTAATTCCATTTTCATAGAGCAAATATCAAGCCTACTCTGCAGAGATAATAATCTACTGTCATCCTTCATAAACTATCTGTTTTCTCCAAGGCCCAGGCTGTACAGTTAAATGGAGGTTACCACCATTACATATTATAGATCCTGAAGATGTAACTTATTTCTTCCTCCTCCATGGAATGTGATATTACATTTGAATTATTATTTTGGCTGACTTAGAGGTTAGTTTCAAAATTTGCAAACTGGCCTTCTCCATGAGAGCAGTACCTACAGGCCAAGGACCCAATGTGTGAGTTGTGCAAACTATTACATATGCCAAGATAACTATACATTTCTGGAACAGGAAAATTACCATTCGGTACTTTTGATTTAGGTAGATAGCCCTCTCACTGGAATATTCCTTAGGGTCTCATTAAATGGTGTATCATCTAGGCCATCCCATGGACATATTGTTGTGGTGTATCTTCCACTGAGCCTTTTAATTTTTTTCTCATCCCACTACAATGGCACTTCTGATGCTTTAACTTCACATTGAATGTGCCATTATTTTCTCCATATTTCTAGGAGATCTCTTGGGGTTCTTTCCAGGCTGTTAAATCCTGTAATGGGTTACTGATCTCAAATCAATAATCCCTCCCCTATCCCAATCTTATGCCCCATCCCTCTTGATCAAACATTCTCAGAATTCAATCCCTAATGCATTTCTCATTCTTGCTGGTACATGCTACCTAAGACTTGCAGCTCCTTTGGGGTATAGTCCCATTCTTCCCTTTTCAGGGCCACTATGTCCCATCTGAGTTATGATGCAACTTAACCTTAGATAAAGGCCTAGTAGTCAAGAGTTTAGAGGCTGGAATATCCTAAAAGGACACATGTTTTCTTGCAGAGAAGAGTCCTCTCTATCATCTTCAATCAAGGTGGCAGTGCTAGCTAGTAATTAGCAGGCTCAAAGTGTTCAGAGAAGCCAAGTGGTTCAAAATTTTGTGAGGAATCATCCCAGATTTCTCCTTACTATATGTCAGGGTCTCCATTTGTCCCAACTGGGGCCCTGGCATTGCCATAATAAACACCTTGCCTGAGCATGTACCTTACTCTAGAGTTCGGCCTCCCTACCTTCCTTTCTCTGCCTGCCTCTTTGCCATGTACTAGACACACCTTTTGGCTTTCAAAATTGACTTTCAATTGTCAGTTAAAAACTGGCAGATTTTTGGTATCTTTTTTCTTGGATTTCAGCAGTGTTTAGTTACTCAATTCCCCTATCCTTATTGTAAATATTTCCCTGTACTATTTAAATACCTGTTAAATAAAGCCAGCTAGTGCAGTTCTTTCCATTTGTCTGCCATTACAATACACCACTGGTGAAGGACTCATGCTATATTCTTTCTGAGCTCTTCTCACTACCATGTATTGGTTCTTTATTACTAGCGAGGTGATAAGTGATCAAGTGCCAAACCCCATCTTATGGCTTGCTTTCTGAGACCACTTGATACAAACCATTGAAATTGTGCTCTTCAGAAGCAAAGAGATGGGTGAACAGGCTATTTTTTAGGGATCTACAGCTGTGGAAAGGAAGGTTGGAAGCAGTATTTAGTAGAAAGAAAAGTCTTACAGCACTGCAGGCCCAAAAAAGCCTTAACCATTACCACAGAGAAGCATAAATGGCCCATCTGGATAATAAACAGTTTCATTAGTCATTGGGTATATGTTGCATGGGGAAATGTGTGGGAACTCTGTATAGTGAAGGCAAACTCTGAAGGTGGTGTTAGCAGAAGGTTAATTGCTGCAGCTGAGCAACAATTCTTCTCTTAAAAGTAGATCTCTGGATATACCACACTGAATGTTATTCATTCAAAAATATTTATCAAGTAAATACGGTCTATCATTTACTGTACTAGACCATGTGGCTACAAAAAGGAAGAGAAAAACAGATGGTAATCCCACCCCACATAGCTTAAAAGTTATTGTGGGATATTGGTAGATAAACAACCCAATGTTTATAATAGAACCTGAAAAGGACACCAACAGAAAGATATCTAGGTATTCTGTGAATATCAGGAATGGACATCTCACTCAAACTGGTAGGAATGATGAAAGTTTCCTAGAAATCAGGTGTTTGAAATAAATATTGAAGTAGGTATTAATATGGATAAAAATTGATTAGAACATCCAAAAAATTTATAATCTTATGGAAGTTGAAAAGAATCTACACTATTTGAGGAAACATTTTAGCATATGGAGAATAGTATGTCAATAGAAAAGTGGCAAGAAGTAAAACTGAAAAAGTATGCAGAGCTTGGATTTTTTGAATTAGTCTATTGGAGATACCAGTCTAAGAGTGGCATTACTTGATTATTGCCAAGGACCTGAAAAGTTGATGGATGGTTCAATGCTTGCAGTCATGTATTAAGACAATCACATCCTGATGCAAACCACACACATGCCTTGATGCTAATGCAAGCTCTCTATCATTTAGACTCCAAGGAATAAGGATCAGGCTCAATTAAGTGTGAACAAGTATGGCAGAAAAGGGTTTTAACTTTCATGATAAGTTATTTTCTATACTAAGCCAGTGTAACTAAAATTGCCCTTTCAATTTCTTATTTTCCTTGTGTATAGCAGTGAGCAATCACTTTTTCTTCCACCCCTTTATTCAACATATTTAGTTGCTTTAAATAGATACATTCTGTTTGGTGGTTTAATGCATGACACTCAAATTTACCTTGCCAACACGGATTCTAAATGGACCTGAGTCTGCTCCTCAAGATTGGGTAGTTTTGTTGGCAAATTAGTACTGATCTTTTTAGCTTCATTAATTTATCATTTTTCCTCCATCTTCCTGGAAAATGTCCAAAAGACTGATTGATGAGGTCCTCCATTTTTACCTGCACAAAAGTTTCTCCTAGTCTACATAAGGATTGAAAGATGTCAATAGTTCAGTTTTATTTGAGATGACTATTAACCACAAAGACTGGTATTAATAATAATGTTTCATTATTATTTATCAGTTTTATTTCTCTGAAATCTCTTTTGCAGACTTTTGTGATTATACTTTTGCCTAGAGACTCTCAAAAATTTTGTCAGTGACTAAAATATATACAGTAAACACCTCAAACAAAATATGACAAAACAAAAAATAAGAATCAGAAGCAATGTTTTTGTTATGCATGATACATTATGATATTACATATGCTCATCTGTTCTTTTTTCCCATGTCATTTAAAATATTGGCCATGACTAGAGTGACCACACACAGCAGTTTGCCCAGGATAATTCCGGTTTATATTTGTTGACTTAGTGTAATTATTAGTAGTTGCTCCTTTTCTCTTGAAAGTGTCTCTGGTTGTAGAACAACTTATTTGATTTCCCTGGTTATGACTCACTTGATTTCACACGACCCTGACGGCTGTAACCCAAATATTAGAGTGTCTGTTTCTTGGATCAGCGTTCTCTTTCTCAGAAAACACTTCCAATTTATAGGAATTTATTATCACCTATCATAGACTGAACAGCATTTCCCTATTATTGAAAATCATAACACTTTTCTTTGTGATGTGCACAGGATTGGGTGCAGTGGTGGTCTGAAATTATACGTACCCAGAAAAGCATGCTCTTAAACTTAATCCATTCCTGTGGGTGTGAACACATCCTAAGTAGGACCTTTTGGTGGGGTTACTTCAGCTAAGGTGTGGCCCACCTCAATCAGGATGGGTCTCAATCCTATTAATAGAGTCTTTTAAAGGAGATTGAAATTCAGACAGGGAGAGAAAGCCACAAATGGAGCCGCCAGAAGCTGAACATCAACAGAACACAGAAAAGAAGGTAGAGACCAGGAGATGCCACCATGTGCCTTGCTTTGTTACAAGATAGGACCAAGTACTGCCAGAAGCCAGCACCAGAATGCCAGTCTTCAAGAAGAAAGCATCGTCTTGATGACACCTTGATTTGGACTTTTCCTTAGCCTCAAAACTGTGAACGAATAAATTTCCATTATTTAATCCAGAGATTCTTCAGCATTTTTGTTCCACTGACCCCTTTGCCTGTCAGGTGAAAATCACAGACCCCTTCTTAGAATGCAGCAGCAGATAGTTTTATGACATTCAACTAGCATCATGTCTAACAACTACCTTAATTTCAAAGTATGGATGAGTGTAAGAGATTTTTTGAGATGTGCAACAACTGTATTGTGATATGAAATGAATACTACTGTAATTTATTTCATACATTCATAAGTGAAGGAAATGCTAGATTTAAGTTAGAGGTCAGAGAAAATAAAGATAATAAGTTGTTTTCTGTTTTTTTTTTTTTTCAATTCAAGCTCATGGACCCCCTGAAATCTTTCTCAAAGGGTTGGTGGACACCTGGTTAAGAATCCCTGATTTAACCCAACCCATGTCCTCGTGTTTGCTTGAGCAGTTTAGGAAACAAAAACAGTATCTAAGCCTGTTCACAATACCATGGGAGTCTCACAAACTCAGTGTCCTGGTTTGAGTCTTTTGTGGACCCCAGGAATTTATGTTATTAAGCTAACATTAACTGTGTGTAAGCCTATTGTACATGGGACCATTTGGTTATATTCAGTTAAGGGACCTTTTGTTTAATCACTTCAATTAAGGGCCTTTGATTAGATAGCAGGACCCCACTTGGTCAAAATCCTTTTACTGGTGTCTTATGTGAACTGAGGACTGAAAGCAGGACATACAGATAAAGATAACCAGAAGCTTTTAGCCTGCCATGTGAGAGAGGACTCCAGAATCACCTAAAGCTGCAGAAAGACAGAGAAACCCTGAAAGACTGAAAGAGAGTGATAGAAGCCAGAGGCTGGAATCAATGGAGCAACCAGAAGCTGAAGAGATGAAGTCTGGTTAGAGGTGAGCCATATGCCTGGTCTCCCACAGCTGAGCTCAGGGAGAAAGTGAGCCTGGAGGAAAAGGCAGAGACCTGCACCATTTTGCCTTATCACTTAGCAGGAGTTCAGGATTGTTAGCGGCCAGCCTTTGGTGACATAACATAATAGCTATCTATTTATATTTATATTTATATTTATATATTTATATTTATATTTATATCTTTGGTGAGATAGCATAATGCCAGATATGGACATTTTCACAGCTTTGGAACTGTAAGATTTTACCCTAATAAATTCCCATTGTAAAAGCCAACCCGTTTCTGATATTTTTGCATTGACAGCCTAGGGCAAATTAAAACACACAGATACAAGTACCATTAAATTATTAAGATGTGTATGAAATTTGCTGTCTTATTTTTAAAAGAAATTTTTTTATAATTATATCCTATAATTTATTTGCATTATCCTGATAATTGCTTTGAAATGAATATCCTTAAAAAACTTTTTAAATTAATATCTTTTAAAAACTTATAATATTTGCAATTTCACTCCTGTGGCAAATGCTTGAGACTGGCTGAACAAATCCTTAGTACTATACTCATAATATCACTTCTATATTCTCCCCTAATGTTGGGCCAACATGTGTTATGCTTTTGAACTATAATATATAGACAGAAATCCTTAAGAGCAGAGGTGTTTTGCTACTCTTTACTCTATCGCTTTATCCTTTGTCTTTCTCATGACCACACATGGCTATTTTCACCCACTCTGGAACAAGACAAAAGACACAAAAGCATGATTTCTGCTTTGTGATCATAATAAGGCAAATATCAAGAAGTAGAGTTGCATGCTAAGAATGAGTGAACAGAAGATGGAAGAAACTTTGTTCCCTGGTATTATTTTAATTCTGTACTCTTGGATAACTTACTGTGAGAAACAAATAAACTATCTTTATAAGCCACATTATATGGTTTTATGTTATATACAGAATATAAAATCCTGATAGACATTTTGATAGCAAAATTGAGTGTTGCAACTAAGAGAATCTGAAATGTTAATTGTTGTATTGAAGAGGTAAAGGGACTAGATTGTAAGTACCTCAATATCACAGGCTGAGAAAAAAATAACCCTAGTTAAAAAGTAACAAAATATTTGTTACAGTGTTTTCTTGCTATAACTTTGGAAACAACTTGTGTCTTCCCCTGTTTAAAAAATAAATATTTGCAAATAGTTTAAGGAAAGACTAATTGCAGTCAATTGATATTCCCCAAATCAGCAGACTATAATACCCAATTGACATCAATTATTGAGGTAGTTTTTAATGAAAATATACAACGCAAAATGATGAAAATCCATTAGTGCCACTCAATGCAACTGCCAAATTTGCACTTCTTTTAAATTATATTCTCTGTACGTCTGTTGGAGGTTTCACTCTAGAAAGGGTCATAAAATGTTTCTGAAATGGGTGTGAGAGATGTTGATGCTGATAAGTTCCAGTAAATATTTTCCAGAGCCACTCTTAGTGAAGAATTTTGCAGAAGGCTTTGACTTTAGGAAATTCATTTTTTCCTGTATCTGTGAAGAAATTTTAAGAAAAGATGCTCAGTTCCTGAACATGCTCAGTTCCTGAACATGAGGCATTTAACTGACTTCAGAAGAATCACTTAGATTTGCATTCTGGCCTTAAGATCTGGTATTTTCCATCACCTTTTAACCCAGAGCACTGTTCTTTATAGAGTGTTCAAATTTCCTAAGACTGGAATGACCAATGTCCAGCCTGAGAAATAAAGTCATTCTTATATAGCTCCTATACAATTAAGAAAATATATCCTTATTAGTGCTTTGTTTGCTTATTGGAAAGCATGCACTCTCACTTTTTTACTCCCACAATAGTAATCTGAAAATGTTAGAAGGACTTGAGAAAAGAGGAGCCCTGGTCACATATTTGGAGAGGTTCAGTAACAATGCAGCCTCTTGGCAATTACCTGTAGCAGAGATCTAGACATATAGGGACAAAGAGGCAGGAGAAGGAAGGTAAATAGGAGATTGAAGGGGATGATGGGAAGGGGAGAGAGGTAAGTTAAATACTTTCATTCTTGGGCTTTCAAAGTGAGGCAATTTATGTGCCGTGGCATGTTCCCTGTATCCCAAAATAAAACATAAGAGGAATCTAAATTAAGGGCAACTCTTTCCTACAGTAGGGAACCAGAGTCAGGGAAGAGCATTCTAATAGTGCTGAAGGCATGACTAGAGCCTAAGATTGAACAGCAAACCCCCTTTACACAAACAAACAAAAAAAAACCCAGAAACCCATGAATGGGCTGATAATATATTTGGCACTTTTCAATGACAAAAGAAGCAGTAAAATGTTCTCCAGTGCTGTTTCTGGGAGTCTAGGTAAAGATAGTGTATTGAATATTTTCTCTCTACCTTCTGGATATACTCACCACCCATCCTCTCCCTCCTCTAAGCACAGGAGTCTTAGCCACATGGACAAAATCAGTGACTCCCCTTGATTTTTGACTTTCAATTGGGATAGCTTATAGAGTCATTGGCAGAAGACTGGAGAGCTGGAGGAGAGTGGTTTGAGTGTTCTTTCCCCTGCTCACTCACTAGCGACGGGCTACTTTTTCATTGAAGACAACAACTCCTTTTAGGCTGATCTCTCCAACATCCTTCCCCTCTGGGAATCATATCCTTGTCCCTTCAGGACTAGAGATGCCACAATCTTCCTACCACTTTGAGTATTACAGATGCTATCTGCACAGTATAATTTGTTAAATGTACAAGAATAAATATCCTGGAGATGCAGGACCTCATGGAAATTCTGGTACCTCAATAAAAGACTACCCATTGCCTAACTCTAAGGACTATTATTTCTTATTCCTTTTTGGAGGGGAGGATCTCTTGTTGGAGGAGGGAGGCTTCTCTTTGAGGGCATACACCACAGGCCAACTGGAACAGAATTTGTTATTAAAACATAATCACTAAAGAACCCCACTTGGTTATTCAAAATTAGCATCAATGGGCAGACTGGTCAGCATGACTGACTAGGCATTTGATCAAGGGTGCTTTATGATAGGCTAATGAAAATACTGATTAGGATGGAAATATATTAAATTAGAAGTAAAATCTGTTGCTCAATCATCTATTGAAGCAAATAATTTCTCTCAAAGATCCTTGCCACCATTAGACTGGCTAGAGCTCACTCAGAATGTAAGATGGTGGGTCAACAATATCCCAGCCTACTCTGGACAGGAAATAACTGTGGAGTTGTGTGTGAAGGCCAGAGAGGTTTTCGAGAAGAAAAGTAAAGCAGCAAAACAGAAACATATTCACACTGGCAATAATTTAAACATAGATATAGATGGTCCTGGCAAAGGTCAAATAACAAAGAAAAGTAATTAGGCCCCTAAAAATGTTAACTCATGTAAACAGGTAGCTTAGTGACTTGAACAACAAATCTTTGACTAATAACTTGGGATAGGGCTGGTTTTAGTATGGCCTGTTCCATGTAGCTCTCAAAGCAGCTGCAGCCCTAGATACTTACACAGTGGTTGCTCTTAGGAACAATGGTGAAATCTGAGTGGGGATAAAAGTGAAATATTTTTAGAACGTTATCTTGGGTTTCCAATGGATTTCTTCATGGGTTGGGCCTGACATCATCTAGAAGGAAGACATGTCCATGAACTACCATGGGCTACACGTGGCTTTAAAAAAGAAACAGTAATAGTATAAACTGAATATACTCCATTTTCTTATATGGCTGTTTTCAGAATCCTTTGGATTGAAAAAGCTATGAATTTTTATCTATTTTGTAGGGAGTTGGGAAGCCTCAAGAAGGAGATACCAGGCTGTGTCTAGAATGATAAAAGATGCAGCAGTAAAATTCTAACCGTATTTTGTGAAATAGTGGCTATCACTTTCCTGGAACAAAAGCATGACTTGGGGATTTAGAGGCAAGTATCAAGAGGAAAAAAGAAAGAAGCTCAAAAGGGAAGGGAATGGCCCAAGAATATGTTGGAAGCTTGGAATCTGGGTATGAGATGACCAGTTTTACTTCTAGGAATAGGAATGATTAGGAAACTTTTAAAAACAGGTACATTAAATTTTCAGACTCAAGTTTTGAGCAGCAAAATCATGTCCTTCTTATTGTAAAATGCTCCACACTATCCTTGATTTGAATCACATTTTATTGTATGAACGGATCAGTGTGGTATTTCACAGGGTGTCATAGTATAGAAAATAGACATTGTATGTAAGGCAAAGTCTAAAGCAGTAATTTAGACATCATCATGGACTATGAGAAAAAAAAATTCCTTAAGAGAAACATTGTTTTGCGTACACTAGCCAAAGTATACCCTAGAGAAAATGAGAGGACTTCTGTGTTTCCCACCATCTGAGGAATAAAGTGCCAAGCCAATTTAATGAAATATTAAAGTACTGGATGGTCTTAATTTAGACTCCTCTTATGTTTTATTTTGGATACAGGGAACATGCCATGGCACACAAATTGCCTCACTTTAAAAGCCTAAGAATGAAAGTATCTAACTTACCTCTGTTCCCTTCCCATCCCCTTTAATCTCCTATTTACCTGCCTTCTCCTGCCTCTTTGTCCCTATATGTCTAGATCTCTGCTACAGGTAATTGCCAAGAGGCTGCATTGTTACTGAACCTCTCCACATGTGACCAGGGCTCCTCTTTTCTCAAGTCCTTCTAACATTTTCAGATTACTATTGTGGGAATAAAAAAGTGAGAGTGCATGCTTTCCAATAAGCAAACAAAGCACTAATAAGGATATATTTTCTTAATTGTATAAGAGCTATATAAGAACCACTGGAGGGTTTAGGATCCTTGAAGAGAAAGACATAAAAGTTGTGTTTATATTACTCACCTTTGAAGGATTTCCTGTTAATTCTTTTTAAATGTAAAGGGAAAATGATATTCACAATTTGAGTAGATGTAAATTGCAGAATATAAGTTTATTTACGCTCTGAGGAGACTTACAGAGGTGAACTTTAAAAATATATACTCATTTCAGCAAAATTAAATTAAAGTTCATATTAAAGCAATTTTTAAATGATTAATTTGTGGGTCATACATGTTTTAAATAGGCACCACTAATTTATTTTTTCAATATACATTGGAGATAGAAATGGATATCACATGGTTTCTATTCTTGGGCAATTCAAACCAAAGAAGAAATAGGTACATAAGCAAAATGTTTGCAATAAAAAGTTCTAAGCACCACAGTAATGAAATGTATTTATGTTATAGAAGTACCCAGAAAGGAGCAAGTCATGCTGCATTGAGATGTCAGTGAACCACTCACATTAGAGCTGGATCTAAGCATTTGCTAAGTAAGAGGGGAGGAAGGCCTTCAAAGCAGAGTGAGTAGGTATGTCAAGAGCAAAAGAAGCTTTAGTACTATGACACTTCCAAGCATAGAAAGTAATTTAGTATCAGACAGAGGGAATGGTGGTAAAAGATGATGCTGAAAAAACAGACTGAGACTAAGTAATGTTATTTTAAGAAGTTAGGCTTTGTGTTAGGCTAAGAAGTTTGGACTTTACTCTTGAATCACTGAAAGTTTAAGTGGGAGATGGGAGTGCTGTGTTTCAGAGCTCTAACCAAGAGTATGCTTCAATATTATATTTATTATACTGATTATACTGATATCAGTGAATTAAACCTCCAGAATTCTATTTCTTGTTCTTATAATGGTCATAGTTAGGTGTTCAGGTCAGCAGAGAAAATGTCTTCAAACTATCGTTTGGACACTCATGTTTCTACCAATTTGGAGCTCTGCTATCTTCTGAAGACTTGTCTTCTACATCCAGGTGGCATAAGTGGAAAGAAAATATGGAGGATACACAGTCACTCTCTTAAAGTATGTGACCAGGAATTGGTACAGATCACTTCCATTGATGCAATTATATTCATATAATCACCTAATTACAAAGTAGATTAAGGAATGTATTCTTGCTTTAAGCTCAGAGTAAAAAGATAAAAGGTAGAGCTAAAATCCAAATGTCTTACAGACAAATAAAGATCTCAGGCTTCCTGCTAAAGATGTTTCATGATTTCATGTGCTAATTAATGAGAAAACTAAAACATGGAATAATGAAGATATAGGTTATTTTGGTAACAATAAACTGAGGAAAAAAAACTTGACATCTCTAACCTTGCTCCACTTAGAAAAAGTAGCATTTTCAGTTAAGTATTTACTTAAAATGCAGTATATAGATCCTTCAAAACATTTCTCCAAAGGCTCTTTCATACAACAACCTCTGAAGAGACTCTTGAGGCCTAGCAGTAACTTGAAACAAGTAGAGCATATTTATGGACTGAGGATGACTTCAATAGAAAGATATAAGATGATAGATGATTTCACAAGCAGTGTAAAAGATGAGCACATCTTATTTGTGACAAATCAGTGTTTTGTAGTTGGACTTCAAATGCCATACATGGGCTAAAAAAGTAACATCTGATACTCTGAAGAGAATATGTGAAATGATGAGAGGAGAAAATGAGGATAAGGAAGAGTAATCTCTTGAATGAATTTTTTGCAACTTCAAAAAATAAATTAACAGACAAAAGGCAGCTCAACAAATCACGGAAGCATCACTTCAAAAAATCGTGTTCAGGCACATCTATCTTATCCAATCCCACAAACAAACTCAATTGCTTTTCCAGTGCTCTGAAAGACTAACAAATGAGCAAAAACTGGTTAAATGATATGACCAAGAATCTCCTTGTTAATGAAGAAAATGAAAAAAATGCCTGGTCATATTTTAATTTTAAAACTAAATTTTATTATTTTAAAACTATTTTGTTATTTTTAAAGAGGTTTAAATTGCATAAATGTTACATAAAAAATATAAGGGATTCCCATATGCCCCACTCCCTAGCCTTTCACACTTTCCCACATTAACAACATCCTTCATTAGTGTGGTACATTTGTACAATTGATGAACACACATTGAAGCATTGCTACTAACCATGGACTGCAGTTCACATTATAATTTACACTCTGTCCCACACAATTTTGTTGGTTAGGACAGAATAGACAATGGCCTATATCCGTTACTGCAGTGTCATGCAGGACAACGCCAATGTCCCGAAAATGCCCCCATATTACACCTATTCTGCCCTCTTCCAACCCTCAGAACCTCTGGTGGCCACTGCCTTTATATCAATGATAAGAGTTCTTCCATTGCTAGAATAAATTTATAATAGAATCATAATGTCTACTTTAATCCATTGTTCTTTCCCCAATCTTGAGGATTTTACTAGTCAGTGCTTAATAATAATCCCTTGGTGCCAAGGAGGCCCTTGCCCAGGAGTCATGTACTATGCCAGTGAAAAGGAATATGTTTATATGCTGAGTTTAGCTTAGAAAGAGGCCACATTTGAGCAAGAAGGAGGCTTTCAGGAGGAAACTCTTAGACAGTATATAAGACTAAGATGAGTTTCATTTTCACAAGAAAAGGTTTATAAGTACAATCATCAATACTACGGGCTTGGTGTAATGGTCTGTCTTCTTTCACTAGGCACTGCCCTTGTACTCGGGGGATTCTTGCCATCCTATAAGAGAATGTAGCAGAACTCCCCAGTATGGGAATTCAGTGTTCTTCTGGGTACTGAGAGGATCTCCACCCACTGAGACAATGCCCCATGAACACTTGAACATATTCAAATGCCTTAGAGGCATGCCTCAGGTGAACCCCTTCCCATGCATCCCCCCATCACTGACACCCTGCACCAGCGATCCTCCCCTGCCATTGCTGTGACCCTTCTGTGATATCAAATCTCTCCAAAAATGAAGCCAACAAAATAACTAAATAAAATTAATAAGAAAATGAAATAATAATTTTTAAAAATAACCAATGAAATACAAATTTTTTAAAAATTTGAAACAATATATATATATATATATATATATATTAGGCATTGTATCTTTCATCACAGTAAGATTTGTTGTCTTGTATGTACTGTGACTTTTTCTTCCATATATTCCCCCAAGGTCTTATTTTTCCATTTTATCTTCAAAGAAGCTTTAGGATACAGAAAAGTCACATAGCGAATATAGGGATTCCCATATACCCAAAGCCCTCCCCATTCCCCCCCCCCTATTAATAACATTTTTCATGCAGATGGTACATTTTTACAATTGATGTACAAATATTAAAGCATTGTTACTAACCATTGTCAGTGGTTTACATTATGGTTTACATTTTGGATCATACGCTTTTATAGGTTTTGATGAAATTTGAAGTGGCCTGTATCCATTATTGCAAGATCATGCTGAACAATTCTAATGCCCTAAAAATGTCCTACGTTTTTAACTTTAACATTTATGTAATACCTTCTTTGCATTTGCTACAAAAATATTACAGTATTACAGTGAACTATAGTCTCATTAGTTATATTAGTTTTATTTTCCCCATGTATCACCATATTCTTAACACCTTGTAATAGAGGAACATTTTTGTATTTGTTGAATGAATTTTGTATGTATTTAGTAACTAATATTTTGAATTAAATCCAAAATAATGTGGATAGCAGGGGTGGATGGCAAAATATCCCTTACCTGAATAGACACGGGGAAGGAAGGAGTTACCCTGTGGAGTTTTCCAGCCATGGAAAATACTTAAGAAACAACTCGTATACTTTGGATATGGGGAATGGACTTGACACTAGTGTCCTAAGCAAAAGCCACCTCCCTTCTCTTCCTCATTTTCATTCTTCCCAAGTCATCATGATATTACCAGTTACCTTGAGGTAAGCCTTTGTAGCAACCTTCCCTGAGGAATTAGTAGTTTGGGGCTAGGCAAAGGTACTGTATCATATAACAATTAATCTTGCAATAAAGACTTGCTTAACACACACAATTCTACTTTGTAATAAAAATGCCATTGTTTTAATTGTCTCACATTTTGTACTAGAACTTTTTTGCATTGACTCACTGTATTTCAATTCATTCTACATGTTGTTGCCATAGTAAATATATTAAAGTATACTTCTGATCATTTTGCTCCCCGTAATAAAACTTTTCAGTGGTTCTGTATTGCCTACAGGATGTACTCCTTAGCACGTCATGCATGTCAAGCACAGGAACTCTAGGACATATTCACCAATATCTACATTCTCAGCAATTCCCTTGCATTTCTCCTACCTTCTCCAATTCTGGGAAACCTTTTCCTAGTCTTGGGTGAAAGAAGGCAAATGAAACCTTTCACTCCTTAAAATCTCAAGTATTTTAACTAAATAAAAGAGTCCTATGATATTTTAATTTGGAGACTAAAATCAGGAAAATTATTTTATTTCTGCATTATACTCTGCTATGCCACTCCCCTGAAGTGATGAAAAAGGAGAGGATGAAAAAAGGGAAAAATGATTATGAAATAATATGAGGTGCCAGTTTATATACATGAAATTGTATACATAATATTTCAGAACAGAATATATACTTTAAAATTGTAATATATCATGTGTTGTATGTATTTATAAATATATTTTAAAAGATAATATATAACATTGCATCATATATATTTGTAAAATATTTATATAGAATTATAAAATTAGATATATGTATTGTTTTCCAACTATTAATTTATAATTTTCTATAAGGAATATATAAAATAACAAATACATTATATAGTACTCAAATGAAGTGTGTAAAATACTATATATTATAATTGTCCAATTTTTCCTCAATGAAACGTAGACACTAAATAAACATTTGTTAATTCAACAGACGCATGATGGACTTTCGGTGGGTTTCTATAACAATTTTACACACTCTGGTACAGCTAAAGTTCTGTTTTAACATTTCATTTTTCAATACTTCTCCAAAATAATTAAGCCAAAATAGGGGATAGAAACTTCATCTATTTATTTATTTCTATTTATTTCTCTGCCTTATGATGAAGAGCAGTTGAGATCATAATGGATTCCTCATTAAATAATTGATGGATATCTATTTTTTTAAATCTGTTGTGTTCTTCTTTTTAATTATCCCAACAATTTTTTTAGTTACCTCTAATTTTCCATAATTTTTGATGTGTTGGTGATCAAATGAAAATAAGTATAAAATATATTTATAAGAAAAAAATCAGAATTGTTATTGGAAGATTTTTGCAATGCAATATATGACAAAAGGGGTTGTGAGAAATACACACCCACTAAAGCGGCTCTTGTTGAGCTGTGAACTATTTTCTGTGGACTACTTCTTGATGCTTACTCCTATCCCAGAATTCTGCATAGCTGTGACAGATATGGGTCTTGTAGTCTTCTGGCCTGGGGTTTTAATTATATGCATTTTTTTTATTAAGGATAATGCAGTCAAATTTCTTTTTCTACCCAGAAGCTTTGCAGCTGTACCAAAGCTGCCAAACAAGGTGCCTTATTACCAATATTTAGATTGTGTAATGTGATCTACCTGTGCCTAGTTCATCTTCACAGGTATAACATGTACCACTTTACCCTTCAAACTCCTTTCTTGCTAGTGCTTTGGAGTGGTGCAAGATGGGGTTGGTCAATGAAAAAAACTGAAAAACTCTGTAATAGAATTTATCTACAACTCAGCTTGTCCTGTATCATGTCATCAAGAGGATGCTGTAGATAAAAAGACAGAGAAATGTCAACAGCTTGGAGATACAATTAAAGTTGATAGTCCTTAGTGGAAGGAACTTATGACCTTAGATATATCTCAGATAGGGAAATGGTAGCTTTCATATAAAACACATTTAGCATGACTTGCACCCCAAGAGTATTCTACCTGAAATACTATAGAGCACAAATGGAAAGAATGGCTATCTTGTGGTGGTATCAGAGAAGAATTCATAGAATTGGGTCCTAAAAGAAAAACAGTAATTCATCAACTAGATGACCTTGCAAAGAATTCTACATGTGGAAACAACAGCATGCACAAACATACAGTTATGGAAGGGCATAAAGTGTTAAGTTATTTTGAATAGGTGCCATGGTGAGAGGCCATGGGAGAAGAGAAGGCAAGTAGTAGGAAATCAAGCAAATAGCAGAGTAGCTATAGATTGTGAAGGGTGCTGTGTCTAGGGTTAAAATTTTAGGACTTTATTCTGAGCATGTGATGAAAACTCAATAATTGTTAAGCTTGTTCTTTCTAATTTCAATGAAAACAACATGATTACTTCTAATTTCACCCTTGGCAATTTTCAAGAATAATTTCTATTCGGATCACTATTCAGCAGATCTCAGGACTCACAAAATTTATTTCAAACCAGCCCTTCAGTGTTCCGCCTCAAAGAGATTTATGCCAAGATTTGCATGTTTGCTTCATTATTTGTGCAACATCTATGTAAAGTCTTAGAGATACAGAATATTAAGGGCTTATATCATTGTAAGTAAAATTCTCTTTACTTTCTAGTGTTCATTCAGTATGTATTACCTTTAAGGACACAAAAGAAAAAAAAATTGCTATTTCCCTGCTGTGTGAACCTCAGTAAAATTTTTGGAAAGTTTTTAATTTGCAGTAAATGTTAGATGAATGGAATTAGAGACAGGTTTGATAAGGCTGTGATTCTGCAAGTGCTACATTGAATTTACCTGTTTCATTGTATATCCTAACTTGTGCATAGTTTCATTTCCATGAAATGTCAGATCCATGACATTAACTGCTTTAACTCCTGTAAACAGGACGATTTTTATTGAATTACCTATAAGATCTACCCATGAGCTCTGTTGCTAAAGGAGATAATAGTATACATGGGATCCAATGTATACATGGGATCCTTTTTTTTTCTTTTTTTTTTTTTCACTTCATACATTTTTAATTCTCAGAAGGCTTAATTAAAAAAAAAATGCATGTTTTTGAAAAGTTTAAAATATATTGTTTAACAGTGGACCCATATGTGTTCAACTTCAAAAGCGAACAGGAACCCTAAAAGAAATTAACATGGCATAAATCTATCTTTAAAAGTACTCTAAATAATATATAGTTCCAAAATTTCTCATATGATATGCCAAGCATACCATAATGTCAGTCATTTTCCAGGTGTCAAAGAGAATCCCAAAGACTGTAATGTCTATGCCATCGTGATTTTTGTTTATGCCACAGTTAATACCTAAATGCTTAATGTCATTGGGAAGCTGGGTAAGGTGAATGCATTAATGAACGTCTTCCTAGGATAGCAGCCACATTTCTACTACCATCCCTGCAGTGATGAGATTCCTGAAAATAGCTTGTCAAAAATAAGACAAAGAGTTGGGAAAACTTTATGGCAAATTTAACTGAGAAATAACTGTTTTCTACATCAAGAGAATTGCCTGATAAATGTTTTGCAGAATTTAAAAGTCATTCAAAGATTAGTTTCAAAGAACTGACTGCAAATGACATTCCCCAAATGTGTTTTTCCCTTCTTCTTTTTCTCCCTGTCATTGCTAACTCAGAACATTAAGCATATCTAACGCTGAAAGGACTACTCCTGTGAGATGTGAAAATAATTATATGTTCTGCCTGAACTGATAGGCAGAGAAACATTTCGTTTCAGATTCTGCAAGGCATGTCAATTTCAAGTTTGCATGTTTTCTGTTGCTACTACCCACCAGTTGGAGAAGCAGTGATTGGAAAACAAAAGCATTATCCCTACAGCAAGGAACCTTGAAAATTGGGTAGATGACATATTTCTCCATTTTTTAAAGTGAAAATAAATGAAAAGTGATGTTATTCCTCACTGTAGGTTTTGGAGCAGATAATAGAAACAGTTTTGCAAATATGAGCTTCAATAATTTATAATAACATGTTTTATTGCATTAAGAATAGAGTATTAAGAATACATATTCATAGAGTCAATTTGGTTCAGAAAAATTGACTCATGTGGAATTGCATGAAATGAGTCTATTTTTTCCATTGACTTCAATTTTAAAATTCAAGTTGATTTCTCATATAAAAGAAATGCCCAATAGAGCGAATTGGAAACATTTGAAAATAAATCAGTTTATAGATTGTTGGATGCTGTAAGACCAGTGGTGATTTTCCAAAATTTCTATTACTTTGCAACTTTCCAGCATCTCATTTCTCAGCTGTTGACAGCTCCCAGACCCTACTTTGGCATACATGTTAGCAAAAATGTGTGTCCTTTGGCATGACATGAAAATGCATTGATGTATTTTATTTTCAATGACACTTTTCTGATTTTCTTAAAAAATTAAGAAAATTTAGGAAATAATTTAAAAATCACTCTAATAGATGCCTGTATGCATACAAAGCCACTTCATAGCCTTTTGCACATATTCTTATGGTCTATTAGGAAAAGAATGTGCAATTTTTACAATTTATTATTGGATAAGATATATGATTTTATAGGCTTTTTCATGATTTGTTTTAACTTTTCTCATGATATTTAGATATAAATATATGAATTTGTTGCAACTAATGAAGGAGCCAGTTTTACAATTTTCAAATGTTTTAATATTTAGATTGTTTTTCAAACTGTTATTAGCATAAGGATTTTATAGATGGCTCCAGTTTTCCCAATAATATTAGAAACAAATGAGCAAAAAACAAAGAATAAAAGCACCCTTAGTTTTTATTCCAAATACTTTGAGAATTATACTGCCTTTTTGAAGAATTTTGTTTCTTCTTAGGGGCTTGCACCGATACATTTTTTTCATACTCTGTTTTATTTTCCCCTCTTTACTCTCAATTTCACTGGTATCTTATTCTCACTGACCAATCTTTTCCCTTCCACGTGTCTCCCCAAACCTGGGGAAAGCAATCCCACTCCACAATTCTCCAAAGCAATGCAAAATTCTTCCATCTAGGTGGTTTTTGTTAAAGGAGTAGTGAAATGGAAAAAGATAACAATGTCAGAGCAAATTATTTATAATTGAAAATCATATATTTTTGCAAGAAAATTTGTCAGTAACTCCCACAGCAGTGGTTTTTTTGTCAACAGTGTTTTCAGGCTCCCAGAATCTCACCACATAGCTGATATCCATTTTCTCCTCCTCCACCCTATCCTTCTCCTGCTCTTCTTCTTCTTCTTTTTCTTATTCTTTTTTCTCTGTCTCTCCTGCATTTTCCACTGCTTTATTCTTACAAACTTATCTTCCACTTATTTATGACCAACCACAGTATTTCCCTCTCTGGCTATGCCTGACACTTTGAATATTTCACATTACATTACACAGGACAACTTAGCACCATCAACACGCACTTTATGCCCAAGAGTTCTTGTCTTTCTCCACCAAAAGGCCCCTCAAAGCCCATTAAAATATTGTTTTGTTTTTGCTTTATTGAAAGAATCTTTCATTCTGCCAGAGAGATTAATCATGCTACTCTCTAGATAGCAGAAATCTCCAGAATCATTTATTTATTTAAAAGTTATTTCCCCTACATAGGTAAGGTAAAATGATTTTATCAACACAAAACTAAGTGCTATAATCACCAATCACTTCCTTAATATAGATTAGTACAATGAAATTACTGTATCAAAATAAAAAGAGGAGATTCTGTGCATCAATTTTTTGTCAGAAAATGTAATTATTTATATTTCCACTCATGCTATATATTTGACTAATATAAAACATTACCATTAAAACAGCTATTAATTTGATAGTTAAAAAGAAATGATTTATGAATTTAAATTTCTATTTTACCACAAAGGAGCATAAATTTGTGTTTATTGACCTGTGAATTTCTCATTTATTTCGAACACTCATAGATCCACTGAAAATGACGTTACTACTCAGGACATTATTTCCATTACTCACACTGTAATTATTTTTAGAGGAATATTTAACTGATACTTTATGGATACAGTAGGATTGATTATAAGCATTGCTCTACTGCCTAGTGGTAGCGATTTTCACAGTATCCTTTAACTTTGAAACCCCATTCTTCCTTCCCAAAAAGGCAAATAAGGTATCTCCAACAGGTCTACTCCTCATTTAGGCTCTGTGCATAGGCAGGTGTAGCTAAACCAGTAGTCCTACCTAGGTAGGCAAAGTCGGTCAAAGACAAGTAATACATGGAACAGAGGAGGAATTGTGCCAAATAGGAAAAGGCATGTAC
Organism: Cabassous unicinctus; assembly: GCA_029593785.1. NCBI lineage: Eukaryota > Metazoa > Chordata > Mammalia > Cingulata > Chlamyphoridae > Cabassous > Cabassous unicinctus. The sequence continues at coordinate 15,809 of JAQZBX010002351.1, read as the reverse complement.
TCTGACAGTACATCATTTGCTCTGACATTATGCATCCCTCTTCCATTTCCCTGCTCCTTTAACAAAAATCACCTTTTCTAGGTAATAATGACACTGAGAAAGATACTGTCACTCTTTCCAAAGAGCAATTAAATTCAAGAGAACAATATTCTTAGGTATGTCTCTCAGATGGTGTATTAATCATGGTTCTCCAGGGAAACAGAATCAACAGGAGATATCTGTCAATAACATGAGATTTTATGAGTCTCTCGCATGACTGTGGAGGGGATGCACAAGTCCAGGTTCCGCAGGCAGGCTGCAAACCAGGGCCTTCGATGAAAGCGCAGTGATGGTCCTTGATGAGTTTCCGGGAGACGTTGGCTGTCCAAAGACGAGCTGGGAAATTATCTCTAAATGTTAAAATCACTTCCCTTTTTAAGGCATTCAACTGATTGGATAAAGCGTCACTCATTGCTGATGGCAATCCTCCTGATTGATGTGGATGTCATAAACTATGCAGTAAACTCACTGGTGACTAAAGCCCATAAATGTCCTTATATTACAATTATCCCAGTACTTGCTTGACCGAACACCTGGGCACAATTACTTGGCCAAGTTGACACAATAGCCTAACCATCATAGATGGGATGTTAACACTCGGGGAAGTTGGGGAAGTCCCCATGAGAACGTAAATAGTTTGATGCTGAAGTACAAGTTTTTCTAGTGGATTCTACTTGTGTGTTTTGGAAGAAAAAAAAAAACTCTCGTTCATTGTAATATTAATAGCTTGGAATCATCATTTAGTCATGTTCTGTTGGTTTACAGTATAATACTGATTTTTTATGTAGCATTGAGAAAATATCCATTTTTTAAAGTTGTACAGAACACACTGTCAGAGGCAGAAAGCAACTGATACATTGAGTGACTGTCATTCAGAATAATGCTCTCTTGAGGCAAATTCTTGGGCATGCCCATATCTGAAGATGTCTACTTTGCTCTTTTGATTACAATAGACATGAATGTGAATGGAATGCTCTATAAGCAGGTAGTCGCCGAATCAGGATTGTGTCCAGAAGCATGAGTATTAGTGTGATATGGTGGCCACTTATCACTGTTGATGATTTGCCCCTGGAATTTTAGAAAGGTAATTTATGGTAAGTGTCATGCTTGCTCAGACTGAACTCAGTTGATTGAGTATGCTAAACTGAGACTGTCTTGGGAATATGATGATTTTTACATGAATAAAATATACTCAAATTGTATCCATCTTTTATGTACTTGTTGGCAATCACATTTGTGGTGATTTAACCTACTCTGGCCCTGAGTGGGAGTAAAGTGACTAGCAAGGTATAAAGTTGAAAGGATTATAAAATTGTTGGTGTTCCTGAGCTGAGGTGAGCTGTACCCACTCAGTGTTGTACTGGGTTACCACACATGTCCCAAGTATATGGATAAAGCATTATATAAAACCTAGGTATTACCATATAGACACAGATAATTGGATACTTGTCTCCATCTCCATATGTTAGCCAGAGGAGCTCTTGTTTAGTTTTTATATTTATTTTTCATTCAACAAACATGCATAAAATTCTTATTATATATAAGAAATTTTCTAAGGACTTTATAAATATTAGCAAATTTAATCCTTGTAGAAACCTTAAGAAATAGGCATTCATATAATCTCCATTTTACAGTTGAAGAAACTAAAGCACAAAGATGTTAAATACTGTGCTTAAAGTTTCACAACTAGTAAGGGGTTAATCCAGGATTCAAACCCAGGAAGTCTTCCAGAGTCTACTTTAAGTTACTGATATCAACTATTTCTCTAGTCTTGTCTTACTTTGATCTCTTGTTCCCATTTGGCTTGGCACAAAATACTCATTGCTGAATTCCTATCTCCCTTCCTTTAACATTCCACTCTGGACATGCATTTCATTACATATATTTTCCTGACATTGAAGATCACCTCACTTCAGGAAATTCCTCACAGCTACATGTCTAATCCTCCAGCTAACTGAGTAGTTTGGTCTGACAAGACACACAACCCACAGCATAAAGTAGTCCTCATTGAGGTATAGATTAATGGGAGGTTGACCAATGATATCAAGATTATTTTATTCTACAAGAATGGAAGCTGTGCATTTTGCCAGAATACTTGCTCCAAGTATTTTAACTGAGTCATTACTCCACAAGGCAGATATTGAAGTCTGTTCACATATTCAAATGTAGTCTGAGAGGATGGGTAGTTATCTTGATTAAAAAAGATAACTTTTCTGATATTTGAGCACCTGCTAGCATTAAGTAGTTGTTTGAAAGGTTGGATGCCACTTTATCTCCTTAAACTCCCCCAGAATAATCTCTGACATATCATGACAATAACAAATAATTTTTCAGAGCCAATAATTGATGGTAATAATAGAGGATACACTTATGAAAACAGCACTCTTCTTTCACAGAGTCAGCCTCCAACTTACACTAGCTGTAGCTATGTGATATAGTTAACAAATATTTTACTTTTTGAGGATACCAAGTGCACCCTCTATTAGTATGTTAAAGTCTTTCAAATATGCATTCACTTTTTACTAACCCAGTACCTAGAAACTGTGTATCATTGTTGTGGCAATATATTTCCTGCAGTACCTCCTATAATAAACTCCTTTAAAGAATTCTCTATCCTCCTCCACTCACAATGCCCATTATTCCCATCCTCTTTCAGTACAACTAGGGTCTTTAAACCAATATTTTCTCATTCTCCTTGATCTCACCAATGATCTTGCAGCCAGTCAGTAGATCAAGGAGTTACAGAATCCCCAAGAGAACATATCCAAAATACTATTTTGTATATAAATCAGCAGTATAAAAATGATGTAGCTAGTGCCAAGAACCACAAGAAGATATTGAAATGTGAAATGTAGTTTTGCTCAAGTTCTAAAACATTCTCCCCAAACACTGGAAAATTAGAAAATTAGGGCCTGGGTTCCTGTAAGTTAATAGTGTAGCCGAACTCATGGTTATTTTTCCTTCCTCCAAAAGAATTACTCTATTTCATCACTTCCTGTAACTGCAAGACTGCCCTTTTCCGTGTGCATTTTACCTATTTCTGGGTTTCATCATATCCAATTTGTGTAGATACCACCCTTTTGCCGGTGTCCTGCCCAATGACTAAGGACAACAAGCTTAAGTGGGTCATAGAAGAGCTTCCATATTCCTGATGCATTATATCAGCCTACAGTATGGTCACTTTAGCTGGAGCACACCAGGCCCTTAGACAAGGAACACACAATCCCAATGGTGTGTTTACATAAGCAATGGTGGCTTGGGTAAAAAATCCATTCTGTCCTGCCTTTTCAAATAGAGCGCATATAAAACAAAATTAGGTTTGCTATATGATCCCCTTATCTTTAAAAATCAAGTGGGCCTATTCATAACCAATTCCCTGGTTACATAACTATCATTTGACCCTTCATTTAGCACTTCTTAATATGGTGGAAATGCCTTAAAAATGCTTTTAAGTCTCAACCAAGGAATTAACAAGTTAAACATATTGATATGATATCTTCTCTTAAATCCCATATACCAGTAGTACTAATAAGAGGCTTTCTGCCAGAAGAAGGAGCTTAAACAGGTCTCACCAACACTGAAGGGTGGAATTTGATAGTCAGGCATTAACAGGAGGCCCTTGTTCTATTCTAGCAGGGGTATGATTCCCAGGCCTGATTTTATGGCAGATATCCAATCTAAAGAATATAACAGGCAGATCACTGTTATTATTGAAAACAAAGAAAATAGACTTTCATTGTCAAGAAGTCATTTTAAGGGGGAAGACTATATGTAGTGCATAAAATAAAATGAAACTTTTCTACCACTATTTTCCCTCCTTTTGGAAAGGCTGTTTGGTCAGTAAAGAGGCAAAGACTAGAATAGATGTTATTATGTACACTGAAATTATAGCAGTCTATTTTACTTTCATTTTCTGGGTCTTCTTTAATCTTCCTCACAATACATGTAGACATTTAATAATCTTATTTCAAAAATGACCAAAAATGAACCTCAGGCACAAATAATAAACTACTTTTATAATGCCAAACTCTAAATAGCATCATCAGACTTTGAACTCAGTGTTTCTGACTCCAGGGTCACTGTTCTTTCCCCTGTGGAGTATTTGCCTCCATTCTAAGGGTCTTGAAGGTAGGGACTACATCACATTTCCTTGATCATCAATGCTCATATTACACAGCATCTTATCTGTTTATATTTAATACACCTAGCTGATTCAGGGTGAGTTAGGATAGGGAAGAGCTTGATGGAAGCAGGTTATAAAGTCCTATAAGCACTACCCAACATCACTAATTAATGTGCTAGAGGGTAATTTTGAATCCTTACAATGTCGAACGTACCTTATAAAATGTCTGTGGAGACATCCAGTCACTATAAGCAGGGCAGACAGCTCAGGAGTTGGGCACCCTGCCAGTGTGCCCTATTTTGGAATTCATGCTCCCCAGTGTGACAGATTTGGACTGAGTTGTGGTTTCCCTACACATGGCTTTTTTGCCCCTTCTATTTGAACCTACAGTTAGTACTAGACTTGACAGGGTATGTCCAAGAGACTTAATACTTGGTCCATCCATGTGCCAGTTGGGCCACGAATCTCAGCAGAGTTGTAACACCTGCTTTCCAGTTCACTGGACTCACTCAGGACAACTAACAAGAAGATGATGATGGACAAATGACCCAAGGAACAGAAAGAGTCTGCAACTGCAAGCAAGATAGTCCCATCCATCAGCTCCATGGGATCTAAATCTTCTCTCAATTAGAGGCGAAGTGGGCATCACCATCCCAGAATCCTCAAGATTGGGGAATGAATGATGTACTAAAGTAGACTTACTGTTATTCTGCTATAGACTTGTTGTGATTCTAGCAATGGAAGAACTTTTATCATTAATGAGGAGGCAGTGGCCACCAGAGGTTCTGAGGGGAGGGTAAGGGAAAAATAAGTGTAATATGGGGGCATTCTTGTGACATTGGAATTATCCTGACTGACATTGCAATGATAGATGCAGGCCATTATATACCTTGTCATAACTTACAAAATTGTAAGTTTAAACTACAATGTAAACTATAATCCATTCTTAGTGGCAATGCTCCAAAATGTGATCATCAATTATAACAAATGTTCCACACTAATGAAGGATGTTGTTAATGTGGGAAAAAGTGGGAAGGGTAGGGAGTGGGGCATATGGGAATCCCCTATATTTTTTATGTAACATTTATGTAATCTAAATATCTTTTTAAAAAATAAAATTGTATATTAAAAAAATCTGTGCATACAAGTATTTTGAATGTGAAAGAATTGGTTTGGGTTCTGTTTACCACTAAATTAAGAATTACAAATAAGAATTCCTTTAATAATATTAATAAGAATTGTATCTTTATAACTTGTTTAATAAATTTTAGCTTTTCTTGACTTTGGCAAGCTGGAGTTGGATTTCTTAAAATCTGTAATACTAGGGAGTTGTGTTCCCTACTCTAGTCCAGAGAAATATTTTATCAGTGTAACCACTTATCTCTCTCTCAACTTCCCAATGCTCACTGTTATCCATTTTTATGTAGATAAGGGAAAAATTCTGTGTTTCCCTGGTGCTATTTTTCTGGACCTGTATACCACTTCCTAAATTCATTTCATGCAATGTACCCTACTTGAGCTTTTAGAATCAAATATCTGTGTTATTGCTTTCTTTTTATTCTGCCATTGTCTCATTGCAGTTTCAAACATACTAATTCACCTTTAAAATTTTACCTTTGTTATGAAAACAATAGATGTTTTCAAAACATGCCTTCTAGTTTCACCTGTCATTAATACCTTATTGCCAAAAATGTTATATTTTTCCTTATTTTACTTGACCTTATTTTAGACCTGTTCTTCTAACACCTTTAAAAATATCCACTTTCTTCTCTTGCTAGGGATACATGTTGGAATGAAACCCTATCAACTGTACTCCAAATATCAACCTGAAAAGTTCTGATTGTAGGATAGGGCAAAATAAACACTATACAATCCTCACTTGGTCATTGGAAACAGAACATTTGAAGAAAGATTGAGTCCTTGAATTGGTTTCCTGCATTTCATCCAGGGCTTAAGGAAAACTGATGTGCTTGTGTTATTGATTTAGGCCTCGAGGCCCCTTGAACTCATTATCTGAAAAAAATTTCTTCAAGTATAGTATACCAGATAGGTTTTTCCCTCGTAAAGAAACAGAGGAAAGTGTTTGAAATGTTCCTTTGAAGGAAAAAAAAGTAGATATTGTTATGGAAGTGTTCAAAGTTCCTTACTATACTTCATTGGTGAGTTTAGAAAGATTATTTTTACATTCTATAGTATGCTAATCAAGACAATAGCGATTTCCATAAGATGTAAATTCATGCTTATTGGAATCAGTGTGAAAAATAGAGTTCTGAATCCATGAATTCACTTTTCCCAGCAAAATGATGTTAACTTTGTAAAAAATCACCTGTCAAAATGTGGCTTAAAGAATGAAGAAATGTTTAAAGTAGTAAAGCAAGTACAAATAATTATAGCATTATCCTTATTCTTTAATTATGAGATTTTAATGTACCACGAATAAAATTTATCAGCCAAAATCTAGGCAGATACTTTTCTTCCATAGCAAACCTTAGCAGTTTCAAATTTCGTTTCTTACCAACTCTTGCTAATTTCTGCCTCCTTGTCCCTTAGTTTTTCCCCGGTCCTTCAGTTTGGGACTTAATCAGCTTTCAATCTTATTATTTTTCCTTCAGTCTTTTTAACCCATATTTCAAAATTCTGGACATTTTATCTTCAACATCTATCTCTCATTCATCCTTTCCTTCTCTAAACCAGCTGCTGCTAGTCTTGTCAGGCCTCACACCACCTTGACCATCAGGTCCTGTGTGGACCTTACCTCATCTATCCTCCTAATCCACCCATCAAATTACTAATAGTCTAGTCTTCTAAATGGTGTTTTCCACATGCTATTTACCAGATTGTGACTTTTTAATCGTTGGCTCTTTTTGGTGCACTGTACTAAGTGCATATTTCCCTTCCTTTCTTTGGAGATTCTCCAAAGCCTCATGTATTCTATGTTTCTGACTGTGCTAAGCAGGGGAGAGCAAGACATAACCCCTGTAACTTATTATTTTAGAAGCTAATACAAAAGACAACCCCTGAACAAGTAATTGCAAGGACGTTGATTTTTATAAAAGAGAAATACAGCAAACTATGTGAATATTTAACAGGGGAGACTTACTATTTTTATGTCACTGTCCATACTATTCTTCCTGCTACCGTTTCCCCTAGCAGGAGCATTCTTTTGCAGTCAGGGCTGCCAAACTACTCACCATTCACTAAACACATGAGGCTATTTCATAATCCTGCATCCTACTCTCTATTTTTGCTCTTGTTCTATACCACATCCTTAACAACCCAGAAAGACAACCTCCAGGTACAACACCCTCTTATGGTTCCTTTATAGACATACTTCTTTAATGACACTTATCACATTATAGTGACATAATTCTGTGTGTCTGTCTCTTCTTTCAGGTTCTTAGTAGCTGAAGGGCAGAAATCAAGTTTTACAAATGTTTGAACATTTTAGCATCTAGCACCATATTTTTCATTTTATTAGTGACTTAATAAATGTTGTGTTGGATTGTATTGCATTGTTTTATAGATTGTTTTCTATTTTCTTCCAAATGGATTGGCAAGTGATTAATTTAAACATATGACTCTAACTCATGTTTTCTATGTTTCTGCCCTAGTGAACCTGGCAGCTATATGTAGGTACCCTATTCTTCACCTACACTGAATTGTCTTTGCCAAGCCCTTTCCTACCCTCACGGCCTTATCCATTCAATTTACTTTGAATATTTTGTTGTTTCATACTTCTCAAACTGATGTACATATTCCTGTAATTTTGGAAGTACAAGGCTGTATGTCATTATTGGATAAAGTAGCAGAATGAACATTATGCAAATCTTGGAGCATCAATCTATCTCCAATATTTAGAAGAAAAATAAGTAATGTAGTATGTAAATCATTTAAATATTTTAAAAACAACTGCCAGTATATCATGTAATATAATACAACATGTAAATTGTTTGCACGGTCAAACATGAGCCTTCCATACAACTTTAAACTTGCTGAGAGCTATCTGAGCTAAATTTCCATATCTCTTTATGGTTGCAGTAATTTGGTGGAAGATTGTAAAGAATTCTAAAATTCAGTAGAAAGGCCATGGGCTTTGAAGTTTCCTAGATCTTAGAAGTTAAGGATCTATTTCCTAATAGCTCTGAAATCTCATAAAATCAGTTTATCTCTCTGAACTTTAATTTCTTCATCTGGATTATGTTGAAAATAATCACCTGAATAGGTTACTCTGAGTATTGAATGTGATGACATATTTAAAGCACCTGGCAAATAATAAAGTATGACTTAGTCCCAATAAATAATTTATAGAGAAAATTAAAGTAAAATCAAAGAAACTAGATATGATTTCATCGATGACAATTGTTTCTAAGTTAGTACATTCACAGCCATAGATTTTCTTTGGGCATAATAATAAGAAAATTATCGAAGGAGAACTGTGTGTCACAGAGTGATGTGCTAGAGTAGTTCAAGTCTAGGTATAAGTTCATACTCAGATTTATTCTAATTAAAAAGAACTACCATCTGGTCAGTGTCCAAGGTCTCTGGGAAATAAATTGGAGGCTTCAGCCCAATGCTTAAGGGACACAAATACCCATAATAGGATAAATCAGAGGCTACCACCAGATTTAGCACTCCTGTCAAATGCTTTATTGGAAAGGCCAAGGTTCAAGTGGCACATTAAGTTTTTGTCTTTTAAGCAAGGCCTTGGAGAGCAATTCAGATCCTTGAAAAACAGGAGTGCAAATCTTTCTACACTTACCATGGGAGCAAGCAGATATAGTCAGCCATCAAAATGGTAAACAAATGGAATAAAATTAGATAGAATATTTAAGGCAAATAGATACTGTTTGCCTTGCCTTGTTAGAGAAAAATTCATAAGCAACATCATTTAATCAATCCTCCCTTCACCAAGAGAGAAAAAGACATAATAATTCATTAGAATATGTATGAAACTGTAATGTCTTTTTTTAAATGGAGTGCATTTTCCACTAAATAGAACTTTAGTAGCATTAATTTATTAGATGTTTCCTAACTAATTTCTCCTTCCTTCTCTTCTGAAGTTGGCATGATTCTGGACAGACAATAATACATCCATTTGAAACCATAATTAATCTTCCTATCATTGCTTCTCAGAGGACCAAGAGAACCCATTTTCTTTATTGCTTTATGGTAGGAATCATAAGAAAATGGCCTGACATACAGAGACATGAAATGAGATAAAATTGGACTTTGAATGTGTTTATTTCTTGAACATGCATTTTAAGTGGGGACTTCATCATGTATAACAATGACATCCACTGGTGTTATGGAGTGAATTGATTTCCCTGCAGTCACTTAACCAACAGAATTATAACTTCAAGGGCAGTCCATTAACTACAAAGGTTTAAAGTCCTTCGCCATGCCTTCACAGATAGGCATGTGAAGGTTTGTGAAACTATCTTGCTAAATAACTGTTAAAGAAAGTAATTGCCAAAAATAAGGCTCCTTCACTTATTGGGGGCATTTATTGTAAAGACTCTATGAACTGCAGTTGAGGAATGAACGCTGCTGGGGAAGAATACCTAGCACATATTTTTATCTCAATGAATTCATAATTATGTTTATACCTTCCAGGATAAAAAAAATGTTTTAGCATATTGTTGGCTTTAAAAGTGGTATGAATGTACTTCTAAGGGGAGAGTGTGGCAATACTCCTTATTTCATAGAACAAACCCATAAATAGCTATGATCTGGGTTTTAATGAACATACTAGAAATTTCATCAAAAGTATCTGCTTTGATAAAATCTAAATGTATTTTGGATTTTTTACCCAATATTTCTTTCCTTCTTTATTGCTAAAACCCAGATGATATGTTTATATTGTCCCAATATTCTGATCATTTCATTTTTCTAAAATTAAGTACAGAGTAACAATTGCATTCTACATTTGTTGATTTTTTTTTAAATTTTGTGCCTTGAAATTGTTCATATGCAATGGTATTTATTGAATAAATTCATTACATTTAGCAGAATGAGTCTTCCAAAAGATGCTGAGCTAATTGTGGTCCCTATTACTAAAATTTGTTCCTTAGTCACTTTTGCAATCTTTACTGAGATAAAAAATGTTTCCCGGACTCCCCAGGATATTTACCACAGATTAAATGAGAGTAGAAGAATTTCAAACATCAATCTGCTGAATGTCAGGGATAGCTGACAAACAAATATATGTGCTCCATTTCTATAATGCAGACTTTTCTCTGGGATGAGATGCCTATGTTGATACAACATTTTCCAGCACCCTGCATCTTTGTTGGGCTGACATGATTATTTTTGGCAACTATAATCTTAGGAGAAATCTAGAATGTCTGGCCTGAAGTGGTTGGGTACAAAACAGGCCTTCTATATTCTATATTGTTGCAACCATTTAGATCTTGCAGTCTATGTGTTAGGATGGTGGGTCTCAAAGTAAAAGGAATATGAATCCAATTCCTTGAATGAGAGCAGTCCAGGAGAGTCACTGAACCAGAAATATCCTTCTTGTATTTTACTCAAGGGAGATGTAAGATATAATTGTTTTATTCTTTAGTATCCAGATATTTGAGGGTTATTTTTCTTTTAACCTTCAGACTAGAGTATATATATGTATAAACAGAGGCTCAGTTTTAGGAGAACAAGAAGTTCAAAGCTAAGTTAATCAATCTCTCAACCACAATTATCTCATAAAAGAATATGCTTACTACTAATATTCTCCACTCAGGATCCTGTCAGTTGATTGTTTTCAAAAAGGATGCCATAAGAGGAAGACTGTCTATTTTGAAATTAACCTGGATAATCTTAGTGTCTCTTACTCTCATTGCAGTAATCTTGGATAAGACAGGAGAGATGAATCATACATTTCAACAACAGCTTCAGCCAATGTCTAGAAGTACATGGTATCTTTTCCTTGATTCTCTTTCCAGATGTAGGCCTTAGTTCTGTTTGGCATATTATTGACTGTTATTTATCCAACAGTTTCAAACTGACTTATCAATACCAAACAGAGTAAAATACAAAATAATATATTTTGATATTAGAAATTTCTATTATATTGTAACAACACATGCAATTCATAAATACAGATATTTGCAACTATCCTTTCTTATTTTCTCATGTTGGGATAATTACAAAGAGAAATTTTTAAAAGGAACATATCCAATGCTACAGAAAAACTTTACTAATTAATTTCCATATAAACATGGATGCTATCTTAACCCACCTCCAAGATTTGGATATTTGTGGTTCTTTCCACCTTCTTTAACTTGAGAACCGATATTAGCCAGAGAGATTACTATGGCTGTTGTTTTCTCTTAAAAAGCTTTATATCTATGCGTGATTAATAAAGGGGACTTGTTATCTTAAAAAGTACTCTATATGAATGCTTCTGCTAACAACTCCAATCTATTCTGCTTTCTTGGTTTCTTGTAATTTTCCCTTTTCCTTTAGAAAAAAATATTACCCTGTATAGAATTTATTTTTTAGGCATTAAACTGCATGTCTCAATTTCTTCCAACTTTTTTACTGAAAAGAGACTAAGAAAATGTTCAGTAACCAGCTGAGAAATGAAATAAAAAAGATATATAACACTTAATTCCTCATATTTAATCACATTTTGGCAATTTTCATTGACTTGGACATTCTGGACCTCAAATGCCTTTTTACTTTTTTTTTTCTTGATGTCAGCTTTCATAACACTGGTTCTCAAACTTTAGTGTGTATCAGAATCACCTAGAGGGCTTGTTAAAACTTATATTGCTGGGAAGATACCAAGAGTTTCTCATTTAGTAGGTTTAGATTTGCTCCAAGGAATTATATTCTAATAAGTTCCCAGGTGATGCTGAAGCTGATGGTATCAGGACCAAACAATAAGAACTACTAATCTAGAATCTTCTGCCTACTCTTGTAAATTAATTAGGAATAGAAAGATCAACAATGGATCAGAAATATTGGCAACCTTAAATGTAAATGATCATTAAATCTATGCAAAGGTACTTATCTTCACCAATAACGAGTATTATGTAAACTAAAACTATTTTGAGAAGTCATTCTCAACTATTGAATTGGAAAAGTCCAAAATTGCAAGGGTGTGACATTATAGATGTTCTCAATCACAGCAGGTATGAGTAAAAAATGGTATAAACTCTTAAATTCTTAGGTACACTGCCAAATTGCCTTAATAAATCTTTTACCAAAATATATTGGTATGTAAGGCAAATTAAGGCACAAAACAATAATACACTTTAGTACACTAGCATCTGAATGGCAGGAATTTTGTCAGATTGTTCACTCAAATTTTAAAGTATAATTTTTCAAAATATATATATATATATAATTACATCAACAATTTATTTAATGCAATAATGATGGGGTGAACAAGTTAGAAAATTTCGTTTAAGGGAGAATTTTAAAATGGGAGTTATATGTATTCTACTAAGGAAGCTTTATTGAAATAAGTATGCTGAGTTAGAAATTAACAAATGGTTAATGTATTAAAAGACAAAAAAATCATAGTCTGTGGAATTATCTTTTCTTCTAGATGGAATCCATTTGCATCTGTTTCAGATAAAACTTTAAAGTTGAAATATAATTTCACAGAGTTTGGATCATAATGAATAATAAACAGTAGGTCAAATAAATATGAATTCATTTAGATAATTAACTAATACTTAATTTATGTTTGATGGACAACAATGTACCATAAAATTAAAAAGATAAAGTCATCTTTGTGCCTTATTTCCAAACTTTTTAGTAATTTTTCTAATAACATGAACACCAAGTGCCCAGAGCATTAATTGGTACATAGTATACATTAGTTACTTATGCTTTGGGTGAATAAATATGTATAATAAGATGGCATTTTGTTAAAGCAAGGGTGGACAATTTTTTCTTAATATTTTAAGCCTTTCAAGCCACATGATTTCCACGACATATTACAGTGATTTAAAATATAAAATCTATTGTCATCTTGAGGACTGTACAACATGAGCCAGATTTTGCTCACAGGTTTTAGTTTGTTGTCCCCTGTATTAGGCAAGAAGACGAAAGTGAAGGGGACAAAGAAGAAAAATACCTGCACTTTTGTATATATGCATTGGGAATCTTGTATATGTACCTTGGGAATGATACTCAAGAAATTGATAGTGATGGGGAGGGTGTCACCACTAACAAATTTTTTAAAACAAGTATTGCTTTTTCTAATATTTTGACTCCTGTACCATGAGTATTTTCATCAACTCAAAAATGCTATAATTAAACAACAAAAGAAAATTTTAATGGATATTTTTGGTTATTAGTAAAGAAAGGGAATGCAACAACATTATCCAAAAATGTTTATTTAAAAGTGTATTAGTTAGCCAAAGGGGTGATGCTGCAAAAATACCAGAAATCTGTTGGCTTTTATAAAGGGTATTTATTTGGGGTAGAAGCTTACAGTTACCAGGCCAAAAAGCATAAGTTACTTCCCTGTGAGTCCCCACCTACCAAGAGGGCCAGAATGCAAATGACATGTCCCAATCAAAGCCATAATCATTATTTAATCAAGTAAAAGTGAAACCTCTGAATCTAAAATAAACTAATATGCCTGGAGGGACAGACCAGTTTACAAAATAATCCAATATCTATTTTTGGAATTCATAAGCAATATCAAACTGCCACACTCCACCCTCTGAATTCCAAAAAGACATAATATTCAAAAAATCTTATTTCAGTAATAATACTAAGTATAAAATCATATCATAATCAATTTAAAGAAATACATTTCGTCTTGAGGCAAAGTCTCACCTGCTGTAGACCTCTGAAACTTACAAAGCCATTTTTCTGCTTCCAATACACAAATGGACAAAGGATAAACATTTTCAATATCATAAGGAGAAATTGGGAGGCAACCATGAGTCATGGGTCCTCTACAGTTCAGTGAACTTGTAGGACATACTACATTAGATGTCAAAGTCTGAGTCATTCTTAAGATGATGGCTTCTTCTCCTGGGGCCACATGGGGACCCACCTTTTCCAGTCTTACCTAATGGCCATTTTCTTGGTTCCACCCTCATCAAGTGTCTGGGTGGCAACTAATCTCCAGACCTCACCCTCCAAGAGCATTGGGGTGGTTGCCACACATTACCCAATCTTTGGGTTAGAGTTTTAACCCATCTAGTACAGTGAAGTGAAGACAATATCCTCCATAACCTTTGGCATACAAGCTCAACCCTCTCAGAGCAATGTGTTGACCACCTGTTCCATGGGGGACAGGTCCAACCCTCTCAGACCTGTGGGATGGTGACCTTAACCTCCCTAATCCTTGGATAATGTGCTCCACCCTCTCTGTACCCTGGGGTGGCAAAACTCTCTTTGAACATCAGGCAGGAACATCCACTCTCTTCAACTGCCAGGGCAAACTTCACCCTCTCTCCACACATAGGTGCAATTCCTCTCTTGGCCCAAGGCAATGTCTTAATTCCAGATCTCAGCTTCTATGGTTTTCCTCTTAAAGCTGTTTCTCCTTTAATCTTTCCTTTCCATGTCCCTTTTAGTCCAAGCTTACAGAGGTTTTGTTCAAAGAGCTCTCTCAAAAAGCGTGTTGGTTTAGCATGCAAGAAGCAGGGGTACAAGCCATCAGACAGTAAGACTTTCCACAAGTCTTTCCTGGATAACAGTGTCTTCAATCCTGATTTACAAGTTCCAAGTTTAGTTAAGTCCTCAAATGGGGCACTGTTATCTGGGAGCTTGATTTTCAGAGGCTTGGAATTTCCAGAATCAGTTTCTGTTTTCTTTGTGCACAACAGTTCACTCCTCAGTTTATCTCTCTGGTCTAGCATTTTGCTATAAGCTTCAAGGAGAAGCCAAGCTGCATTCTCCAAGTTTACTTTGGAAAGTTCTTCAGCTAAATGCCCAAGCTCGCCATTTTCAAGTTCTGCCTTTCATAAAACACCAGAAGTTAATCTTGCTAAGTTCTCTGCAACTTTAAAACATGGATCACCTTTCTTGCAGTTTCCAATAATAGTTTCATCATTTCCTTCTAAGTCCTCATAAAAAGTCTCTTTAGCGTCCATATTATTAACAACAAACTCTTCATAGGAATGTAGGTTTTTTTCATCAAGTATCTCACAATTTCTCCAAAAAAATACCCCCTACCCATTTATAAAAACCATTGCAGCATTTTGGTAATTGCAAAAGCATGACCCCACTCTCTGGTACCAAATTCTGTATTATTCACCGAAAGGGGTGCTGATGCAAAATATCAGAAATCTGTTGGCTTTTATAAAGGGTATTTACTTGGGGTAGAAGCTTATAGTTACCAGGCCATAAAATGTAAGTTACTTCCCTTACCAAAGTCTGTTGCCACATATTAGAGCAAGATGGCTGCCAACGTCTATAAGGGTTCAAGCTTCCTACATTCCTCTCTTCCTGGGGCTTGTTTCTTTCTGAGCTCAGCTGCTAAGCTTTCTTCACAAGGCCAGCTGTAGATTTTCAGGCAAATGGCTCATCTCTCTTCCCAGGACCTCTGCCATATCTAATTGAGTCTTTTTTCTGCTCCTCTGTGGGCTTACTTCCTGGGCTCCGGCACTAAAACTCCAAATTCTATTCTCTGCCATGTCTTTTCTCTGTGTATCTCCACAAACCAAGGGGGGGGGGG